>PVJX010001497.1:0-48314 GCA_004027295.1 Dolichotis patagonum | reverse complement strand
ATATAGTCTCCCTAGTATGAGAGTTGATAAGAGTGTATAAGATTTTATGGTAAGCATGAGTCCCCATCTCATAGCTTTGAAACCTTTCAATGTTTTCAATCATCAGTTGGAATGGTTTTATTCTGTTTTGTTTGACTATATCATGAGTGATGATATGAACAGCTGTTTTGAAGAAAACAAAACATTATGACAGCTATTGCTGATTTAATATCATCCTTCTTAGAAGTCCTTCCATGCTTCTATTCTTCTACTACCATTGGTTCTATCTATCACATTGTGTCTTATTGGGATTTGAATATGTGTGATAGTTTAAACAAAAATTTTTATCGAAAATGAGATATTATAGTACCCATTGATCATTTTCTATTATTTGGTTCAGAAAGCCCTGTAATTCTTTCACTCTTTGCATGGCTTTATACTATTTTGTTATGTTTGATATTATTGTATTTGAAACTATGATCAACTATAGCAGAGTAAGAGATATTGTGATAGTGACTGTTGATGTCCGGTTGTCTTAATGTAAAGTACTGTGTTGCCTATGTTGTCCTGTTCTGATCTGCTCTGTTCTGCCCTCTTTGGTTTTATTCCCTTTAAAATAAAATGTAAAAAAAAATTTACCCAGCAAAGCTACTTTCAAAATAGATGAAGAAATAAGATAGTTCCATGATCCACCCAAAAGATATGAGTGCTAAACCAAGAAAATACTTAATATTCTCTACTGAAATGATGGGGCTGGCACAGCTAAAACACAAAAGAAGCTAGTGGATAAACAGCAACAAAAAACATCAGGAAAAGAGAAACAATGGATTCACTGACAGATGGAGAAAATAATGGCAGATGACCAACACATATCAATCGTATCTCTCAACATTAATGATCTCAGCTTTCCAATCAAAAGATGCAGATTGGTAGCCTGGATCAAAAACACAATTTGCTGGATTTAACATTTTGTTGAATTCAAGAAACTCATCTAACCCAGAAAGGTACTTATAGACTAAAACTTAAAGGATAGAAAATAGTATTTCATGCACCAGGACCCTGAATACAAGCAGGGGTAGCAATTCTAATATCATATATAGCGAACTTCAAACCAAAACTAATTATAAGAAACAAAGAAGGTCACTACATACTAGTCATGGAACCAAATGAACAAGAAGAGATAACACTGATAAAAATTCATTGTTATGGCTTTTGTCTACAAGTCCCCCCAAAACCTCAGGCAGTTATAAGACTTTTTCAGAGATGGCTGAATCTAGAATGTGTGATGCTGGGATTAAGGTATGTGATTAGTAAATCATTCCACTGATGGTTTGGCATAGTTCTGTCTAGGATGAAGGGAGGGAATGCTGTATTCACCCTCAGGCAGGAACCTTGCATTCATTATAAGGACAAAAACAATTTTGTCTTCTCCCTTGCTTGCTTGCTTTTGCTGTCTTCTGCCACCATGAACTGTTCTCTGAGATGCCCCTCTGCCAAGCCACCCTACGTTGGACCTGATGATTATGGTGATTATGGACTGAAACCTCTGCAAACTGTAAACTAAGTAATCCTTTCCCACTTGACTTTTGAGTGACAGATATTTTGTCTCAGCAAGGAGAAAAAAGTAATGAAGTAATGAACTCCTCAAATTAAAAGATCAAATAAACAATAACACAATCATAGTAGACAATATTAACACCCTACTTTTGCAAAGAGATAGATCAACTAAACAAAAACTCAATAAAGGAATTCAGAGCTGAACTACACCCTGGAACGTTTGCATTTAGTAGATATTGAACAGGGTATTCCACTCCTCTACCAATGATTACATTCTTTTTCAGCTGTCCATGGCACTTTTTCCAAAATAGATTACTTTCTATTCCACAAAACCTGATGAAATAAACAGAAAAGAGTTGAAATGACTCCATGAATGCTATCAGACCACTGTTCAAAGAAAATGGAAAACAATCACAGAATAAATTTTTAACAATAGACTCCTAAACAATCAGTGGGTCTTAGAAGAAATCAAAGAAAAAATTTAAAATTTTCTGGAAGTTAATGACAATGACTGTACAACTCACTAAAACCTCTAGGACACTATAAAGGCAGTGTTAAGAGAAAAATTCATTACAAGCAATGCTCACATGTAGAAAACAGAGCAAACCCAAATAACCCTATGAGAAATCTTAAGATACTTGAGAAACAACAAACCAGCCCTAATCGAAAATTCAAAAGGGAAGTTTTAAAGATGAAAATGGAAATCAATAAAATCAGGACTAAAACAGAATGGGTAAAAATTATCTATGATCATGGCCCTGAAACAAGGCCAGCAGATTGCTGTAGCTGCTGGTTTCAAACAGGAGTCTAAAGAGAATTCTTTCTGTGGTCTGTTGGCCATTTCAGAACTTTGGAAATGGAATGGTCAATTCATCAGAAAGAAATAGCAGTTGAGTATGGCGGACTTTCGGGGACCTGCAAGGGAGAGACCCTGGTGCCTCGGGATCTGCACCATGCAGTTGACTCCGGGTGCCAGGAGAACAAGGAACTCCTCCCCTCTCTGGGGGGTGAGCCTGCTGGTGAGTGGGTTGAGAATCAGACATCTCAGGTCATCCTGTCCCCTGTCCCATGTCCCCCCCTCTTAGCAAGTGGGAGACAGTGAACTACACATCTTGTGAAAAGATTGGCTATGTTATTTAGTATGAGCTCCCCATATGCAAAGATATGGACAACCATTTGAAAGAAAACAAGAGACAATATGACAGATAGTAAAGAGCTCTGGTTGTCTAGCTTTGAAATTAAAAAAAAAATTATCTATGATCAAAGAGCTGATTCTTTGAAAAAATAAATAAAATTGATAAGGACTTAGCCAAATTTACCAAGACAAAGACTCACATCAAGGCAGTTATAAATGAAAGAGATGAAATAATTTCAGATGCTGTTAAACTCCAGAAGATAGCAACTACAAATTTTGAAGAAATATTGAAGAAATAGACAGATCTTAGACACATACAAATTACCAAAACTAACCCAATAAAAAGCATGAATGAAATTGATGCAGTAATAAAGAATCTACCAAGGGAGAAAAAAACCTAGGACCTGATGGATTCACTTCTGAATTCTACAAAACATTTAAGGATGTCATATCACCAATTCCCCAAGCTCTTGAAAGAAATTAAAAAGAGTAGAGTTCTCCCAAATTTATTTATGGAAGTCAGTGCCACCCTCATCCCAAAACTGGATAAAGACCCAACTAAAAAAAAGCAAAACTATACATCTGTCCCTTAGTAAACATACATACAAAAATTTTCAGTAAGATACCAAGGTTCATGAACTTCCTTTATTCTACGGATTTGGAAAAGATGACCACGTTTGTGTTTGTGTAGGGAAAATGGGCTGTGTTCATGTTTGTCACCCAATACAACTTGTAAACAAAACAAAATGTTGCCAAACATTGTATTTGGGAACCAAATTGTTTGCAAACAAGTGTTTGTGAACTGAGATACCACTGCATTAGCAAATAGAATGCAATACATCATCAAAAAGATCATGCATCAAGATCAAGTAAATTTCACTCCAGAGATGCAAGGTGGTTCACCAATATGTAAGTCAATAAATATAACACATCACATAAGCAGAAGCAAAGTCATATCAACAGGCACAGAAAAGGCTTTTGACAAAATTTAACACTCCTTCATGAAAACCCTCTGAAGAATACAAGTGAAAAAGGGCCATACCTGAATATAATGCAAGCTATTTATGACAAATAATAATTGAATACTACTTTTCTCTAAAGAATGACATTTAAAACATTTGTAGGGAAATAGATGCACCTAGAAAATATAATGTTGAAAGACACAAGTGTGCATATCATATGACTGTAATAGCAAATCTTTTAGAACTTTCATTAATAATAGCCTGTTGCATCAAACGTGCCATAGGTTCACCATCACTACCATATGATGTCTCTCATTTAAGTGAGACAAAGAACAAAGGGGATAATAAAGAATGGATAGAAGGAGACAAGGAGATGGATTTCATGCAATAGGGAAGAGGACCAAGGGAACAAGAGCAAGGGGTGAGAAAGAGAAAAAGGAAATAAGAGTAAAGATAACCTATATACAGGAACCAAAGAACCTCAGTTAATATGAACATTATGTGCCATAACATGAGCTAAGATTTATAATATCAACAAGAATGAAAATTGGGAAAGGGAAACTGAAGGAAGAGGGAGCAAGGGAAGGAAGAGAGAGAAGAGGATTTTTAAAAAAGGAAATGAGCTGCAGTATGTGCATGTGATTATCCCTTAAGATGACTGTAAACTGCATGTACTGCAAATATGAAGTATTAAAATAAAATTTGAAAAAATACTTTATTCCTCTCTTGTCATTTTCCTAGTATATTTAAGGAGGTGTTCATTTCCATGTATTTATAAAGTATCTAAAGTTCTTTTTACAGTTGTAAATTCTATACTATACTATATAGTATAGTATACTATACTATACTAAATTCATTCTATACTGCTAGGGCTAGCGCAGATACTTGATGATGATCTGTGTATATCTTCTTGAATAAGTTCGCGGGGGGTCTAATATATGATACATCCTGGTGAATGACCCTTATGCAGTTGAGAAAAATGTGTATTCTGCCACACTTCAACAGAATGTTCCAGAACTATTTTTGAGAAAGCTCAAACAAATTTTGAGATAGAACCATTTTTGAGGAAGCTCGAGCAAATTAACTATGTATAACTTTCTATTAAGTTTAAAGTCTTATCATTTTAGGAATATGGATAATAATACTTGACCAACAATTTTTGCTCAGTTGTAAAGTGTAGGTGATAATACTCACCTGGTACATGATTGAGATTTCAGAATGACTACAAAAGTTCACAAAATATAAGATTTACTCTTCTTAGCTGTTATGTTTTTTGGCAGAAAAGGATGATGAATTATAGCATTTGCTTTTAATTGATCAGTTTTTAAAATTTTCAGTAGTTTAATAAAATATAATATGAAATGGTAAATTTATTCAAAGTTTGTATTTTACATAACTACTACCAAATTTGTAAAACTTTTTCATCTTTAGTTGTTAGCATAATGATAAAGAGCATTGAGCATGAAACAAACATGGACTCAGATCATCAAGGCTTTTTCTTTGAGCCAGTAAATGAGAAGTTGAGATGAAGAAAACAGGTAGGAGGAAGGCTCTAAGTGGAAAATTGATTAGTTTTTCATTCTCTTTTATTTTTGTGTTGGAAATGCCCTTATGGCATCCAAAGGAAAATGTCCAAAAGGTTATGGCATTTGTGAATTGAACTCAGGAGAAATACCTGTGCTAGGAAAGTGCTGCGAAAGTGAAAACAGGGCTGGCTAAACATTCTTGAAGACATAGTTGAGGTTCTAAAATACATCATGGTACAAATCTATACAGTTATGATATGTGCATGAGAGTGGCAGAAAGGGAGAAGAAGAAAGAAAGGAGAAATTTTAGAGGGAAAGGGATAAGGAGGAGTTTTTAAAAATTATGAGTACTTAAATTTCATAAATCTTTCCCTATTGACCTCAGTTTCAGGGCTGATTGTGTGTGTGTGTGTGTGTGTGTGTGTGTGTGTGTGTGTGTGTGTGTTGGGAAAGAAATTGAAAGTTGTGAAATCTAGGTTGATTTATATTAGTTTAGAAGCAAAAAAAAATCAATCCAGAAAGACTGGAGAAGGGAGTATATTAGAGGCCAACATCACATTGCGTAGAATTTGGAGACAATTCTGAGGAAGATGTGAGGCTGTGAGATGAGATACTAGGACAAATGCCCTGCTCTATGATTTAGGGAGAAAGTAAATTATGTGAACTTTAAATATGTGTTAGCAATGAAGTCCTTCATTAGTGCTTCTTTTTTAGTTCAGTAATGATTTCAACTGTTTTTTTTTTCACTTACAAATTCTTTTTGAATATATGCTGCTATTTTGTTTAATTTTTATCTGAACATAGCATTATGAGTCTATCCAAAAGGCAGCTTAGGTTTGTATGGGTTACTTCTAACTTCTCTACTACTCTAATAATCTATGCATTTTACTGAAGAAAGCAAACATTTGAATTCATTCATAGGCGTTTCCTGCCCCAATGAGATATAAAGATTTGATAGTACTGGCAAATAGTATACAAGAGAATGGAGGTATGCCTGAATTCAGAGTCCAGATTTTACAGAAATTAAGGCTGACAGAGGTTAGGTCTGTTGTTCCAGGTTGCCAGATTGTAACAGCTGGCACTCAAATCAGATTAGTCAAAATTCCATTCTTTTTTTTTTTTTAGTAAGTTTCAAACTAACTAGAAAAATAAAAACAATTTCTCAAATTCAGGAGTATGCTACTGCTGATAATTGCTAAGCATTGTATCAATCAGGCTTCTTGGTTTTAAACAATATAATCTAATTTTGTCTAAAACAGGGAACAAATGTTTTAGAAATAACATAGAGCTCATAAAACCATAGGGACCTTGGAAAATTGGACTTAAGAAACAGAAAAAATAAAAAATAAAAATAAAAGGCAAATCCTGCCAACATTGTATCACAATAAAATTCTGCTTTGGAAGCTACTACTTACATAGTTTCCACTGGACACTGTTTATCATACTACTGGGTGCTAAACCTTGGACATTTGGCCCAATTTGATGACCCAGTTTGACTACAGCTTTCATAAGTAATCTCTAATACTTTTCCAGGGCTCGGCTTTACTCTCACAGAATTCACAGTATTAAATAGAAGCATCAGTTTGTCTGAATGTATGTAACAGGCCTCATGATTACTAAAGAGCTAGAAAAAAGGCTGTCCAATTTGTTTGAGATTTTCCACACTAAGATATGTTCTTACAAAGTCAGATGTGGTGGTGGCATACACCTTTAATCCCAACAGTCAGGAGGCTAAGACAGGAGGATCGCCTTGAGTTTCAAGAAGAAAGGGATACTTTTCTTTTGATTTTAGTATCCAAGTCAAGCAAAGATAATACAAGACAAAAAATTACAGACCACTCTTACATGGAAAATTTTGACAGAGAAATCCTAGTATAATACAGGTAAATTGAGATGTGTGGATTTATCTTGATATCTCCTAACCATGCAGGAATTCAAAATTGGTTGAGTGTTTTTTCTTTTGTTCTTTTTTTAAAATCTACTCATGTAATCTACTATATTGGGTAAATTAAAACATATGGTCATCTCAATAGATATATTGAAAACGTTCAATAAAACCCCAAAATAATTATGAGAAATAAATACTCCAAACAAATTAGGGAATTTTGTTAGTATGATAAAAAGGTATCAATAAAAAAGTTTTTAAAAATTTTATAAAGGCCAATCATTTTCAAGTGTGGAGAAAAAACAGGTTGCCTGTCACAATTCCAACTTTCCAACATTATACTAGAAATTCTACCCAATGATATAAGGAAAGGTGAAAGAAGAGAAATATGTAAAATGCCTAGGAAGACACAGAACTGTCATCATCTGCAGGTACTACTGTTATCTTAAGATTTAATAAAAGGTAACAGCCAGTTTGCTGGATTAAAAATAAACTTGCAAAATCAGACATTTCCCTGTCTCCCAATAACGAATTTTATAAAAAGGAACTATTAATTATAACAAAAATTATGTCAAAAATCTATAGTAAAAGGTATAGATTTCTAAGAATAAATTTCATGATAATTTATATGAATAAAACCAGAAAACTTTGCTAAGGAACATTTAAAAGACATTAACAAATAGATACATGTTGGTGAAAGATAATAAAATGGAAATTTTCTTCAGATTAATCTATAAATATAATCTTACTTTTTAAGGGTATTTTATTGATAAAAAATAAAGATGAACAGATTCTTCTTCAATGACTGTGTCAAACTCTGTGGAGACTGTTGGGATAGAACAAAGGATGAAAAAGGCTTTATCAGAAATATTGATGATCTAATATTTCTTATGCTATTTAAGAACAATGAACATGCTGGGTTGAATGGAACTTCCAGCCCTAGTCTTCTGAGAATTCTCTATACTGATTTCCATAGTGGTTGCACCAGTCTACACTCCCACCAACAGTGGATCAGTGTTCCTTTTTCCCCACAGCCTCGCCAACATTTGTTATCAGTTGATTTCTTGATGGCAGCTATTCTTTCCGGAGTGAGATGAAATCTCAGTGTTGTTTTAATTTGCATTTCTCGAATGACCAGTGATGGTGAAGTTCCTTTCTTTTTTTCCTTGGAATTCTGTATTGTTGCTACCCTTTTTTCTGTTTTGTTTGATTCTCTTTAAATAAAATTTAAAAAAAAAAGAACAATGAACATGCAACTATGTACAAGGCTATTTTTGATTTGAGAAGTGATGAATGATATGAAGAGAATTATAGAATTTTCACAACTCCACATTTAAAATTTTGTTGTAAATAAATAAAGCATTGATACTGAAATCATAACAGACAAATGAAAAGAATAGGAAAGACAAAAGTGGGCCCATATATAGATAAGTTGGCCCACATATGATACAAGTAGCCTTTCAAATCAAAATAGATAGAAGTAGATCATTCAATAGAATTGTAGAAATTAGAGTCAAATTACTAGATGAATCTCGCAAGTAGTATCAGGCAAAATAAAGATCCAAGATATTTACATTTTTCTCTTTTTATTTTTCATTGTCAAATATTTCAAAAACAGAAAAGTACAGAAAATGCTTCAGTAACTTTAATCAAATCATGTTATACTTAATTCTGATTTCTGATCTTTGTTTTTTTGTTTTGTTTTGCTTTTTATTGGTGATGATACTGGGTACTGAACTCAGGGTCTTGTGCATATCAGGCATATACTGTACCACTGAGGTACATCCCCAGCCCTTTCTCTCATTTCTTAAAAAGAAATATTTCAACCTACAAAGCTCAAGCTGACCTCTGTCTCTTCTCCTGCCCTCCCTCTCCAGAAATAATTATTACTCTGAAATTAATTTTATCCTATGAATATATTTTTAGTAAAAATATATGCTATTGATAAATAGTACATAATGTTCCTTAACTTTTGAAAATTTTATATTTAAGTCTAATTTATTTTTAATTTCCTCTTTAATAATGGTATCATTTAGAAAAATGCTTAAGTTCTACGAGGATATGATTTTTAGCTATTTTCTTGTGTGTATAGTTTTATCTCTTAGTTCAAACAATATAATCTGTAATTTCTCCTTAGGGAACTTACTGCAGCTTTCTTTGTAGCCTGTTGTATAATCACTATAATTGGCATCTAAAAATAATATGTACTATCTTATGATGAAGTTGAGTATTTCTGTCATAGATTTTTAACTGCTTGATTATTGATTTATGAGTGCTTTATTTCAGTTTTCAGCCATGGTTTAATTTAAGATACAACTATTTCTTGTGTTATTAAGTAGTATTTGTGTGTATGTCTTAATGTAATTTAATACAAGTGTGTATGTGTGTAAATATGTATGTGCATGTATGTGTATCTAGAGAGAGCATTTATTAGTTGTCTAAAGGTTCAACATCATTATATATTTTTCTTGAAATTTCACTATTATCAATTTAAATATTCTTGTCTTATTTAATAAATTTTATTTTCATTTCTGATATGTAATTTCTTTTGTTAGCATATTTCCATGGGTTTATATGTTTCTTTCTTTGACCTTCAATATTTCTTCATTATATTAGGTTTAGATTTTTAAACTAGCACGTTGAATTGTTTTTTTTTTAACTCAGTGTCTGTCCTTTACTGAAGGAATAAAATACATTAGTATGTATTATGGCTACAGATATATTTACACTGTTTCCTCCCCCTTGATTTTTGGATTTTCTGCTTATGGCTTTCTTGCATATTTATTCATCTTATTACTATGTTTTTATGAATTGATCTGTATCTTGGTTCCTCTTTGGTGATTTGTAAATTTTGCTCCTATTGTGATTCCCACATTTTCACCCTAAACACACAGAAGCTTCTATTATCTAATAACTGGAGGTAATTAATACTTATATCCTCAAATTTAGTAAATCAAAATCTTTAAGGTATTTAGATTTTCCTTTTATGTTTCTCTATACCTGCTACCACTATACATCATTACTAAATTTTCTTTTGCTAATGTACATCAATACTTAGCTAAGCTATAAATTTTGCAGGTAATTTTGCTCAATATGCTTTCTTGTATTATTTATCTTTCTCTTTTTTTTTAATACCCTCCTCTTCACTAGACTATATTTTAATCTGACACTGAAACATGAATGACATCTGCTGTTTCTTAGGTCCCTTGGTCTTCCTCATCGTTGACTTCTACTCTTAGAGTAGATCATCAAGCTGAAGTGATCTTTAATTAGAAAGAATATATAAGAGCTAAACTTATAAATCTGTGTGTGTCAGAAAACATCTTTATTTTGCTATCATACTTGAGAGCTGGTTCTGAGTTCAAAATCATTTTCCTTACAGTTTTTAAGACATTGATGTTTTCTTAGTATTATATGACATTTCTTCTTTCTGGAAGTCTCTAAGAACTCATCTGGTGGTCCCGAATTTTACAGAGGTATGTCTGGTTATGGTTTTTTGCTTGCTTGTTTTCATTTTCTACCCTCTTGTATTTGGCATACAGGGATAATCAATCATATACTTTTTATCTCCAAAACTTACCTTCTATGCTTTCTTATTTTTGCTCTATATATATCCTGTGTCTTAATAGTTGTATCTTAATCCAAGATTTTTTATCAACTTTATTTTCAAAATGGCATATTGAATTGAGTAATCACATATTTAATTTCTAAGAGCTCTGTCTTGCTTCATGTTTATTTCTTCTTTAAGACACTCTGTTACATGTGCAATGTGTTAGAAGTTTTTCAATGTTAGTTTTTATTGTCTGTAAATATTCTTTTCTCAATATTCAACTTTGTTCCTATTTGTTCTTTCTTTTTCTCTTTATTGTGGTAAATGCAACTCAGATATCTGAGGAGCATTGACTCCTGTTTACTTTTAAATACAATTTTAGAAAAGCTTTGGGTCCTACATATGTGACCAGGCTAGTGTACTCTCTGGCCTGTCCTAATAAAACTATACATGAAGATAACCATTATGTTTTGCATCCTTCAACTACCAAAATGCTTCTAACTCTAATGAAAAATATTGCTTGTCATTCTAGCCACCCTAGTTTGTACCATTCTGTTCAGTTTCTTTGGAGACAAAATATCCAACTTTTTGTCTTAAGTGGAGAAGGGAGTTTCCTGTCTGCTGAACATTCTGGGATGATAAATTGTTTGGAAATTCACAACTTTGTCTTCTCATTTTTGGTTATTTCCTGCTTTCAGTCTCATAGGTTTGTGCTAAAGTCTATGTTCATGTTTCTGATTTCCCTGCCTTTCTAAGCTCCTTTCATCATACTTTCCCATTCTCACCTGCCGTCTCCTACATATACTGCTTTATTACTCACTTCTACTTCAAATTTCCTTCTTTCTGAAGTTGTTAAAGTCCCTTTTTATTGATAGCTGACCCTATATCCCTTTACCTTATTGTTTGCTTTTTCTTCATTTTTGTTTTTTAAGGAAAGGTGTATTTAGCTCAAGCTTGGGAACCTTCCAGTCCATAATCCACTGGCTCTGAGGCAGGGCTACATATGACAGAGGGGCAGCTGTTCATGGTGGCAGAAGACAGCAAAGCAACAAGAGCAAAAGGGACAAAAGGGCAAATTTCTTTCTTTACTGTTGTTTTAATGAGATCTCAAAAGAGAGGAGATAGAAACGCCCTGAACCCATCATCTTATAACAGAAACCCACCTTAAGAGTTTTGCCTGTCTTTATTGTTTTCTAAAGCACAGAATCTGTAATTCATGTTTTGATTTCATCTTGGGAGAATGATTTTTAATCTGTAAGTAGTTTTATTTATTCTCTTTGTCTTTAATTACTAGTTTCTAGTTTTATTGCCCTGTGATTTGTAGCTAGTCTGTAAATTTTTAAGCTTTGAGGTCACTGAAGTTTTCTTTGTAGTATAGAATATAATCAACTTTGTAAACATTACGTGGACTTTGAAGATAATTACGTTCTCTGTTTTATACAAAGTTATATACCTTTATTATATTGTTTAATTTACTTTAGAGTGCTTGATTTATAAATGACTTTAAGGGAAATTATGTCTCCAGAATTATTTCAGTCTTTTCATGCTGTCCTTAATTTCAGATAGCTGTTGTATCATATTTGAATGTTATGTTGCTTGAAGTATAAAATTTTTATAAAATATATATATTCACTATAAATCTATACTTTTTAATCAGTTTAAAATTAATTTTCCCATATAATGTATTGCTTATATTTCTACAAGTACACTGTTAATATTGCCAGTCTTACCATATTTTGTTATGTTAACTGACAAAAATTTTACAGATTTATGGTGTATAATGGAATGTTTTGAAATATTTATATATTGCGAATTAATATCTTTGTTACGTGTTGAAAATACTTAAAGTCTGCTCTGCTTTTTGTTTGTTTTGTTTCTTTTTTTTTTTTTTTTTTTTGGTCTTTTTGAGTCACAGGTATGCTGTGTATTCAGGCTGGTCTTGAACTCACTTTGTAGCCCAGGTTGGCTTTAAACTCTTGGTGAGCCTCCTGCTTCAGGCTCCTGAGTGCTGGGAATAGAGGCCTGTGCCACCACACTTGGTTTAAAGTCTACTTTTAATAATTTTTAAGTATCTCTTTCTTTTCTTTTGTTTTGCTATACCTATTAAATTTACTTGATTTAAAACCCTGATAGGTTGTTAATTTTTAAATGATACTTTGTTTTATTCAAGGATCTTCAAAAGACTGAGCTGATAAGATATATGGAGAGATTTCCAGAAGTCCTATCAGTATATTTTTTTACATTAGAATTTAGAAATTAGAACCGAATATTTGTCAAACCCATTGTCTTTGGTATATATAAGACTTATTCTATAATGTTGCTTAATGCACAGGTGCAGCACATCAGAATAGGAGCATGAATTCAGTTCCTATTCTGGGGCATGACTTCTAATTCAAATAGGCTTAAGTGATGGTATTGACACCTGCTTCCTGTAAGACTCCACCTCTCAAAACCTTTGTTTTCTCATCTGCATTTAATGTTGTATCTAACTTACAAACCTCTTTAAAGGATTTTATAAAGAATAAAATAACAGCATAGTACACGATTCATCATAAACTTTTTTAATGTTAGCGATTATTTGAGCAAGAAGGTTATAAGGTAAATATGTTTAAATTATAAATTCAATTGTATTTTAGATTTACTTTGAAATGAAATATTGGGATTATTAACCACAGACATTTTCACACACACACACACACACACACACACAGAGAGACAGAGAGAGAGACAGACAGATAGACAGAGAATACTTTCCATACTTTATGTGTGATATTTGATCTTTAAAAGTAATTTTGACTGCTGAATATTTTTTCATTTAGACTGGCTTTTAAGATTTAACTGTCTCCTCAGATAGAAGGATCTTTAGTTCTTTCTATCTTAGTCACATGTATATTTATGTCAAGTATTGATAATTATATAAAGCTGCCCAGTATTTTTAAAAAACACACTTGGGCCAGAATCAGAACATCTGGGTTCCAGTCTGGCTTCTGCCAGTCCCTAGAGTTGAGGTCTTTCCAGTTATTCTGAATGTCACCTTCTTCACTTATAAAGCAAAAGATAAAATCCACATACTGGAGTACTTATAAGGATTCAGTGAAACAAAATATGAGAATGCAGTCTATAAACTCTACTCACTGAATGTGTGGGAATGATGGCTGGTCTTCCTTACAGCAGCTTCACAGAGCTCGTGTGGAAAGCAGGTAACCATGAGCCTTAGAGGCTCATTGGATCCATCCCACAGTGCTTCTAGTAAAGAAAAAGTCTCTGAGCAGCCCATGAAACATGATTCTTAGGGAATGAGAGTGAGGCAGACGCACATTATCTGGTATTTGTATTTAATAGTTCAGCTGCTGAGAATCAGAGTACAGTGCTATATTATCCTTTGCTATTTCAGCCACATTTAGTTTTTAACAATTTTGAAGCAGAAAAAAAAAGAAAATTTTAGTTCTGAAGTAAGTTGAATAGGCATTTCCTTTACTATTCAATAAAATTATTACATACCTCTAGTGGAGTAGGCTGAATAAATCTAAGAAATAAGCTTCTTATCCTTAGATTTGGGCACCATTTTAAGTTACAATAAATGTGTTAATGTATTAACCTGAAAATGGCCACAACTCTGGTACACATGTTAGGCTCATTTTTTTAACCATATAATAAAACTGATTTCTTTCTTTGGAGACCATAGTTCCATAAATTATAACATGTGCATAGATTTGTCTTCTATAAGATAGTTCTTTCCTCCTTCATATTCCAATGTAGAAGGAACTTTTCAAAGTGGAACATGCTTTGCTCTTCTAGAAGAACACATTGCTTATAATAAAATTGCTGCTATTGGTAACCAAGTTAAAAGATTAGCACATACTTAGCACCAGACTCAGCTATGTCTTAACTCCTTTCTTTTTTACTTTTTCACATTTGATTAAGACATCAAAAAAGCAGTAAACAGTAAATACTAAAAGCCTTTCTCCCCCATTCCCATCTATCCCCATTTTGGCTCACCACTATTACTAGTTACTTTTGTATCCTTTAAAAACACGTGTAACAACATAGATACAAATGTATGCTTCTGCCTTCTTACTCAGATCATAGCATATTATACATACAAGGTTTGGCAGTTGGGTCTTTTTTTAAACAATTTGTTTTTGACTTTTGAGTGGATTTTTGTTGATGCTGTAGTTTTAAATATCAGTATATAGAGAGCATCTTCATTCCTTTTTAGAACTGTATCATATTCCATTAGAAGTGTATGCCATAAATAATTTATGCAGTCTCCTGTGGAAGAACATTTAAGGTGTTTTCAATCTTTTGTTGATACAGACACTGGTGCAACTTTAAATATTGTTGTTTTGTGTATGTGCAGAATGAATATCTAACAACATATCAATGAGTGATTACATTTTTTAAAGCTTCTTTGTTATTACATCAGATAGCCAGAACATCAGGGATGGAATCTAAGGGGGCATTGTACAGTCAGATCTGGATTTGATCTTCACTCTTGGTGTGTGGCTTCGGACAAGTCACTTCCTCTTTTACAGAGCCACAGTGGCCTCTGTGAAAAGTGAAGACTAGACCTATCTCAATGGGTGATTGCAAAATTTGAAGATAATAAATAGAAATTTTACACACTGTCTACCTTTAAGCTCCTGGGATTATTAACCTGAAAATGGCCACAACTCTGATAACAAGTTAGGCTCAGTTGCTTTTTTTTTTAAACCATATAATAAAACTAATGTTTTCTTTCTTTAGATGCATCATTCTGTAAATTATAATGTGTGCATAGATTTGTATAACTACCACCAAAATCAAGATACAAAATAGTAAGTTAATTTTGAATTTTGACAGACATTATTAGCATCCTTAACACTACATACCTACACCGCAGTTCTCCCAACAAAATGTGAGTAAATTTTTCTTCATAGGATTGGCAAAAGATCAGAGTCAATTATATGTTTGCTGTGTTTTGTTGTTATAGCATTCTGAGTACAGAAACATAAGCAGTGGGCTAAGGCTACAGCAGCTGTCTGGTTCTTCTTTCCTTTGATTAAAGTTGTTTAAGCCTAAAATCTGAAGCTTGAGAAGAAAAATAAATACTAACCAGAGGCTTCATATTTTAATCACATTTTAGAGCAGCTAGTTTCCCCATCTGCTTCTACAATTAAATAGCTTACTTTACAGCACTCTGTCATTCTGAATAACCAAGAGATAAATGAAGGAAAGCAGTATAGTCTTCCTTGCAGTTGTATATCTTTGAGTTGGTAGTGTTCTTTACTAAATGGTCACAAGTTCTGGCTCATGTATGCTTTTTACTAATGTCAAAACATTTGAAAATAAAATCCTATTAAAAAGATCTTACAATTTTGAATTTCCATACATAAACTTTCTAAAATAAAGAATGGTGTTAATGGTATGGACATGAGGGAAATTGAACTAAATAGTTTGAAAATTTTTGTGTCTTTACTATATATGTAAATCAACTATAAATAAATAACTAAAACAGCAGATTTGCAAAGCACTGGCCTTTGGGCCAGATTCAGCTGGTAGACTGATATAATTTCCTCATATAATCTTCTGAAATTAGGAAATAGTATGTTAAAATTTATATCTCTAACTTTGCTTGCATAAGATTGTCTGGTCACAATTGTCCTTATCTTTATATCACAAATATTTGGGTCATGCATTTTCATTCATTATTTTTTTGGAGAGGTGGAATGGAGGTAGGGTCTTGTGATGTAGTTCAGGGCTGGCCTTGAACTCAGTATTGTAGGCCAGACTGACTTTTTCCTTCTTTAGAAAAGAACATATTCTTTTACCATCTTGACAAATTATTGATTTTTTTTATCACTTTCTGAATAATTCTTGCTTTTTTCTACTCAACATATTGATCATTTTTATGCTTGTCATTTGAGTTTTAGTGTATATCTTTAAAAACTTTTAGTCAGTGAGAAATGTTGCAGTAAGCTTAGTGAGAGTTATAAACGTATTTCTCTACATTTCAATCCCTGAGCTATTGAACTTACTTTGTATATAACTTCTCATTGATTTTAATTTTTCAGACGTTTCAGATTCTATTTAGCTGAGCTTTAGTCTCTTGCTCACTTGCTCACCCTTCCCCCAACATTCTTTGCATTGTGATCTGTCATGGAATAAACAAAGATTGAAGATGATGCACATTTCTCTTTTATAAACATTATCAGAACTATGGTTGCTTTGCTTACGAGAACATTTAATTAAGGTTTGCGTTTGTGTTTTTTAAAAAGTTGCTAAATCTGGTTGTGCTCATTTTTAAGAATTAAAATTTGTTCATGACTTTTTACCCTATTTGTTCTTATCTAAGAATAATCGCTACCAGAGCAAGGAATCTGCTAAGTGAAGTAGGAACCAAAAATTTATGATAAATAGTGGGGGCATGAAACCAGGGAGGGAAGGTTTAGTGAAACTTTATATGAAAAATTGTAAGCCATTTGCTATTTAAGTATGAGTTATAACTGACTCTAGGAATAATAAAGTTAAAGAATGAATAATATTTTTATTTTCTCCTTTGTAATTTCTAACAAAGCTAATAATAACATAGTCTGACATCTTTCCAATAATGTTTAAGCTTTAGCATGACTTTTAAGACATTTTTTTATAAGAGTATTTGAAAAATTTGTCAATTTTTCTAAGGATCTTTATCTTCCATTGAATATCTGTTGAATTATCATCTTTTCTAGTTTTCTCAAATGTACCTTTTAGCTGCTCTTTCTGAATTTATGTATGATTTAAATGATATTCAAATATTACTTTCCATCTTCATCTTTACTGAGGCTGACTTTGAGTCAACTTATATTATTTATAACCATAATTGCATCCCACCAAAATGGAAACATATAAATTGTCCAATGCTTAGAAGAAAACTCAATAGCAAAATTTTGATCATGAGGATAAGAATAGTCTACTTAATGCTGAGCAGTAAAGAAGTATGTGTGTATGTATCTGTATGTAAACTTCATACCTTAAAGAAAAGTGATTTCTTCAAAGTAGTAAGATGGAAATTCATTTGTAACATTAACTGGAATGAGTCTCCAGTGTTGATAATGACATTTATTTACTTTGCATAATATACCCAAGACAGATACTTTTCTATGTGATGGATAGTACACAAAAGAACCTAGTAGTAGCTCAATCACCACAGTGTCACAATAGGTATATCAAACACAAGCACATACAAAAGAAAACAAAGCCCTGATGATAGGCTTGATCAACCATACATGTGATTAACCACTCAATCCAAGAAGAAATTTAGTATAATCTACTATCATATAATTTATTAAGAGTAATATTGGAAGTACAGATAATATAAAGAAAAATCGATAATTAGAAATGGGGAATACTAATGAATGATATCTAGCCATCAAATGATAATAAACACTAAGCAACAAAATTTTCATAATGTTGATGATACTCAAAGACCTTCCTAAGGAAAAAACAACTTATAGGTATGCACATAAAACTGTCGGTATGTTTAAGTGTGCAACAAAGCTAACCATACTACTTTTTGTTAGTTCATCAGACAGAATAGTTTATGCTGCCATTATTTGATTGTCTGTTCATTTTTAGGCTTTGATTTTGTTACTGAACAACTACTTCTAAGATAATAATATGTAATATATCAACTAGTGATGATTTCTTTGTTATTTTTTAAAAATTCTGTATCATTTCTACCCGTTTTTCTGTTTTGCTTTTTTCTACCCTTTTTTCTGTTTTGCTTTTTTAAAAAATAAAAATAAATAAGTAAACAAAAACAAAATCAAAGACCTTTTTTGAGTTCCTACATATTTAGTAGGTTCTTGTAATTAGGAAATAAATTTCATCCTAGCCTGAGGTGATCTTGCTCTGAACTTCTGAAGCTTTGTTTTCTATATTATGTCTTTGACAAATTATTTTGTAATGACTGAGTAACTCTTCTGCTAGTATCTGAAACTGTTATGTAAATCCTACATTGTCATATGGGCCTGGTGGTGCATACCTGTAATCTCAGCACTCAAGAGACAGAGTCAGGAGAATGGCCATAAATTCTAGGCCAGACTGAGCTACATGGTAAAACCCTGTGTCAAAAAGCAAAACAAAATCTCACATTTTTGTTGAATAACATTTATCCTTATTTCTTTCCAACCAAAATGTAAACTCCTTATAACCTTGTCATACTTTCTGGCATTTGCTACAGTGTCTTGCTAATGGGAGATATGTCCAAGATAGTTTTTTTTTTTTAATTTGATTCAAACTAATACAAACATACACTTTTTAAAAATAAGAAAAAATTAATTTAACTCCTATTTATTGTAGCATAGGACATTTATCTCATGAAACTATGCAAAACCTTAATAATAAAGGTTAACCATTTCCCCATTACTAAATTTGCAATGAGTTCTTCCTTTTTTTTTTCACCCCCAGTACTAGCAATTGAACTCAGAGTTTTGCGCTTGCCAGGCAGGTGCTATGCTACTGAGCTACATACCTGGCCCAATGAGTTCTTCCATTATAAAGGTTAAAAGTAGAATTTCAGATTCGTGTTTTAAAATCTTTAAAAGACTAATTCTCTTTTGGTATTGGGGATCAAACTCACAACTGCATGCTTCCAAGACAGGCACTTATGCCTGCTGAGCTAAATCCCCAGCCTAAAAGACTAATTCTCATGAGTGTAAGATATGTCTGTGAAAATGTGCAAAAACAGATGTCTTCCTATACTGATGGGTGTAAATTGATACAATTCTTAGAATATCAAAAACCTGAAGAGTTTGTCCTCTGACCCAATGTCTAAAATTCTGTTCTGAAGAAATATAAAAAAAGCACCATCCAATGGCAACTATGCAACATTATAACTAAATTTAGGAAAAAATGTAATAGCGAATGATACTAAGCAAATTATAATACAATAATAATATGATATTATTATGTTATTATATTATTACTAAGAATTTGTTTAAGCATGGATTTTCTTGTTAAAATCTATATGACTTACTAGTATCACTGCTTTACAAAGAACCATTTATGGAAAAATTCCAAAAAAAAGATAGGCAAAAAATATCAAGTTTAACAGTTATTTGATTTGAAGTGGTAGACATGTGTTTTTGTCACTTTCTTATCACTGGGACAGAATACCCAACACCACAGAAAGAGAGGAGAAGTTTGTTTTGGCTCATGATTTATAGAGGATTCAGTGCACAGTCATCTGACTCCAAAGCAGGAAAGGCATTGTGGAAGAGCCTGCACAGAGGACTGCTGCTCATGCCTTGGCAGCCAGGAGACAGAGGGAGACAGCAGGCACAGCCTTAGAGAACGGTGCACCTTTCCATGTCTCACAGGCATGACCCACCTGTTCCAACCGGCCCCTACCTCCTAGCAGCAGTCAGTACTGTGCCCCCATGATGCAGTCATCTTCCAGAAGGCTCACCTCTGAACACTTGAGGCTTTTAGGGGACAGTCTAGATCTAAACCCCAATAGCATGTTACCAGTTTTACACTTGTGTTATAAAATTCATGTTATTTTTTAAATGAAAAACAGAAATAATTAATAATGAAGTCATTCTATTGGGAAACAGACTTCTTAAAATGAGATATCCACCTTTTAACAGGTTTTGCCAACTTCAAAATAAGGAAAGAAAACCAGAACTAGTTTCAAGTCCCAGGAACCTGTTCAAATTTACAATCACAGTGCAGTGGCTCTTCTCTCTTTCTAGATGAAGCAGGCCTCAACGGATATCATTAGTCTTCTCTGCATGCATTAGCAGACATTCTCTTCACTTATCAAAACTAAGCCATTCAAATGCCTGTCCATTTTCAATGTGGCAAACTCACACTCCTGCCCTATCCATTATTTGCTTTTGGTTTCCTTCTTATAATACCAGGCAGAATGGTCCCTTGTCCCTTTGACGTAATCATCTGTGCTGAATCTTACCCTATGTTTTAAAAAGCACCAAAATAAAGCTGTATTTTATTTGAGGTAATCTCTCATATATTGTTTAATGTCACTGAAGTGGGTATCTCAAACCTCTGGCACAAAACTTCATCTTCTGAAACCTAAATTGTATCACAATCCTGGTTCAGGCATTGTTGAACTAGGATTCAGCTTACTCCATACATACTAGATACTAAGAATGTAACTCATGAGCTCTTTATAATGTAAGTATAAGCTCATTTCTTGTATTTGATTTGCAAATACATTATGCCATTCTGCAGGGTTCATGTTCTTAATTTTACTCTTTGAAGTATAAAAGTGTTTAGTTTTGGTGAGGTACATTTTATCTGCTTTTTTCTTTCATCACTTGTGATTTTGGTTTTATGTCTAATTATTGGGAATCTGACCAAGATCTTGAACTGTGTTTGTGAGGGTTACAGTGAAAAGATAAGAGACAGTGAAAATTTAGTAATGCATGACAATGGCACTGGGAGGTCAATGTCTCAAAATGGGAAAGGACAAAGACTCTCCAATTTGCACTATTTTATTAGCCAGAGCATGGAGAGAGGTAGAGACTGATTCAGGGAACAGTAGTGGTAATTGCTGTGGGCTAGTAAGAACAAAGCATTCTTGCAATGAGACAAGGGACTACAAGGAAACTGTAGTTTCCCCAGGTGAAGAATTTTACTACTGCTACTACATTGCTTCAAAGATCCATGTTGTCTTCAGCAGGTCTTATCTTGCCCTGTGAGCACCACAGCCTCACTAGCTACAGCTGTGACTAGAAGAAAGTGGGGAATTTCGTCATTGTAGTCTGGCTCAAAGGGCAGGATGAAGATGGATGTCCTCAGACATCCTCTACACTCAATTTATAGTTCATACAATTAAACAACAATTAAAAGACTTTGTATAACCCAAGGTCATGAATATTTACTGCTATATTTCCTTCTGATATTTTTGTACTTTAAATTCTACATTTAGTTGTATCATGTTTTGGAGGTACAGTAGGACAAACAGACAAACTTCTATTTAGCATGGGTATACAGTTATTATAGCCCTTGAAGAGATTATTCTTTCTTTATTGAAGTATCTTGGCACCCTTCTTGAAAATCAACTGTCTATGAATGTGAATGTTTCTGGATTTTGAATTCTATTTCACCGATCTATATGTTAATCTTTCTGGCCTTGATTGTTATACCTCTAATAATTTGTAGTAAGAAAGTGTAATTTTTACAGTATTGTTCTTGTTTTAAAGACTTTTTTTTCTAGCTCTTCTGAGTCTTGCATGCTACCCTTTCCCTCTGACTTTTCCTATCAGTTACTCAGTTTCTCCAAAGAAGTTTGCAAGAATTTTGACAGAGATTATGTTAAATCTCTAGATCATTTGGGATATATTGCCACCTTAACAATATTAGGGCCCAGAATTATGACCATGAAATGTCTTTAAATTCATTTGTCTTTAATTTCTTTTAATATTGTTTCATCATTTTTAAAGTGTAACCTGTGTGTTTATTACTGAATATTTTATTCTTTTAATACTGTTTTAAATAGGATTATTTGTTTCCTTTCAGATAATTCATTGTGAACTTAGAGAATATGCCTGGCTTTTATATATTGATCTATATCTTGTATCCTGCAATCCTTCTGACATTTTCTTATATGATTCTTTGGCTTTTCTATATACGAAATTCATGTCATTTGAGAAAAAATACTTTTACTTTGTCCTTTCCACTCTGGATGACTTCATTTCATATTCTTTTCTAATTTCTCTAGCCTCCAGTATAATATCAAATAGAAGAGCAAGAATAGATATCTTTTGTCTTATTCCTAGTCTTGGAGCCAAGCACTCACTTGTTCACCATTAAGTATGATGTGACTGATGATTTTTCATAGATGACCTTAAAGATTCTGAAAGTGCCCTTCTATTGGTATATTATTTTAACATGAAGTATTGAATTTTATCAAATGCTTACTCTGTGCTGCTGTATGTAACTATTGTCAAATGTATTCCTATATGTTGTAGGTCCAACAGTACTACTTTATTTTCTATAGTTCCTTTTTAAATCAGGGAAGAAAGGAGAAGTATACTCTCATATTGTCTGCTACAATTACCTTTACTGGTGTTCTTCATTTTCTGTTGCAAGTCAAATTACCAAATGAAATCCTAAAGAACCTTCTTTAGTATTTCTCATAATGTAGAGTGTTGGCAATGAACTCATAATTTTTCCTGAGAGTGTGTGTGTGTGTGTGTGTGTGTGTGTGTGTGTGTTGGCTCAGGGTCTCACTATGTGAGTTCAGGCTGGCCTTGAACTCACTGTGTGCCTATGCTGGCCTTAAACTTGCAGGGATCCTCTTGTCTCACCCTCTGAGTGCTACAATTACAGTTTCTACCAGGCCCAGTTATCTGGCAGCATATTTATTTCACCTGAATTTCTATAAGATAGTTTTGCTGGACGTAAGAGTACAGATTGACGGGTTTTTTTTTTCCCCCTGACCATACTTTATATTATTCCACTGTTCTCTAGTCTTCATAGTTTCTGTTGCAATGTCAAGTGCTGGTGTTATTGGTATTGTATTGTATATGATGAATCTTTGAGTTTTTCTGTCATGAATATTTTTACTTTGATGTGTATGTGTATATATCACCTTTAGTTTAACCCATTGGGAGTTCGTTGAGCTTCTTGGATATATCAGTTAATTTTCAACCATTTTTTATTTAAATGTTACTTCTTTTCCTTCCTCTATTTTCCTGGTACTTAAATTATATTATAATGATGTGTTTAGTTGTATAACACTTTTCTCTGAAGTTTTGTTCATATTCATTTTTTCCCTCTGGTATTCCTTAGCATAATCTCTATTGTTCTGTCGTCATGCTCACTGATTTTTCTGCCAGCTCAAATCTAAGAGTCTCTTACGTGAGTTATTTCATTATATTTTTCAACTCAAAATTTCTATTTGCTTCTTATATTTCTGTATTAATATTACATGAAAACATTTTAGCTGTTAAAGAACTAATTCCTTTATTTCTTTAGCATATTTATAATGGCTTCTTTTGTTAAGTCTAACATTTGGGCCCTCTCAATTTCTGTTCATTGCTGGTTTTTTGTTTTGGTTCGGGTTGGTTTGGGTCTTTTTGGGGGGTGTTTTGTTTTTTGTCTTTCCTTTTGTGTATGCATAACACTTCCTATTTCTTTGAATCTCTTATGCTTTGTAAAAAAGTAGGCCTTTTAGATGGCATTAGTAGGAACTCTTTCTTGGTACTGGTCCTTTCCCATGGGATTTATTTAGTAACTTGATTTCAATCAACTGTTTGACCAACTAGATGATACTTTTGATGTTACTTCTCTTCTCAGTGAGTAGTACAACCTTGCCTGTGCATTTAGTCACTATGGGATGATAGTAGTTACATCACTCTTTGTCATACCTAAATCCTCCATTAATCATACCCTCTGTTAAGTTCCACTAATTACTGGTAGAAAGCACTATTGTTTTCAGTAATACTCCCCAATACTGATTCCACTTAAATTCTAGCTCCATTAGTTTTTCAGCACATACTTTTAACTCTGTTCTGACCTCAGAAAATCTTTTATTATCTTTCTTTGGTTATCTCCAGTAAATACAATACACATACATGTACATGCACACTTACATGTAAGTGTACCACTTGACATGCCTTGTTTCTCTCCTAAAGGTGCTGGCCTCTTACTTGCTTACCAGCGAATTCTTTACTGTTTCAAGTGTACCTTGTGGCTATGCTTTCTCACACTCTCTGCTAAATAAAGTCATGTTTTTAGGGAGAACTTGGAAGCTTTATTTTCTCTAATCTTTTTTTTTTATTTTAAAAAGAGTAAAACTAAACATAACAAAACAGAACAAAGCAGATCAGAGGAGAACAATGTAAGTGACGCAGATTTCAAAGCAAGACAACAGGAGATCTACAGTGGCTACCATAATGTCTCTTGTTTTCTTCTAAATAGTTGTCCATATCTTCACACACAATGAATTCATACAAAATAAAATGATATTAAACTGATCTGAACACAGTGATGAAGGCATTATAGGCCTTCAAAACCAGACAATAGGAAAATCAACAATGGCTGCCATAGTGTCTCTTGTTCTCTTCAAAATAGTTATCCATACCTTCATGTATGTTGAAATTAAACAATACAAAACAGACTAAAACCACTCTGAACAAAGAATAAAAGCAATACAGGATTTCACAGCATGACGATAAGGAATCAGCAACGGATACCATAATGTCTGTTTTTCTTCAAAGTAGCTGTTCATTTCATCATGCATGATATAATCTATTCTTGTAAACTGTTGAGGAGAATTTCTCTGTCTCAAATGTGAGCTTAGACAAGAATGATTTTAGTCCCTGTGTTTTCTCAGCTATATCACCTGGAATAAACCTACTATTCAGACTAGGGACTTGTTTCAGGAAAGAAGTTCCTAGCTTCTCAGAGGTACTTGCTTAGGTACTATCTCTGCAACACAAAGCTGAGATCAAGAGAACTGTTAACAGCTCTTCCCTGAGGGATGTCTTAGCCCTTGGCTGGGAGGATGGAAAAGAAGTACCGCATATAAAGTGCAGTGTCTGGCTTACTAAGCTGGCATTTGGGGGGTGGGGATTAGAGGAAGAATAGGTTATATGTAACCCAAGCACCAAAAACTCTCATTGTTCTTTCTAAGAGCTAGTAAATGTCTCTACTTACTCTGTGACTAAAATAAATTGTAGAAATTTTAAGTGATTCTGTTTTTATACTTTTTGCCAATTGTGATTATTTTCCTAGGGAGCTTCTCACTTATTCCTTATCTGCTCCAGAAGGAGATCTGAGCTATTAACTTTTGGAAAACATCCCATGTACTTCTCTGATCTTCTCAGAAGGACTTTTACCACCATGTGATTTATAAATTACCAGTTATTAGTTACAGCTCTGAAAATCAATCATACCATTAACTGCTTCTAATAATACATATCAGTGAGTTACATCATTCTCAAATATCAATAATATATGTATAGACTTAGACACAACGTGTATAAATAGATACAACCTGTTTGTATGTCTGGTATTTTGTAGGTCATACTCAAAGGAAATGAGAAATTCTGGGTCATAACCTTTCTGAGTTGTCATGATACTGTCTCCAAACCTAATGCAACAATAAAAGGATGGAGAAAATATGCCCTATCTCTGAGATATGATCTCTCAGTTGACCAGGATAGGCTAGACCCTGATTTCTTCTCCATCAGCTATTTTCTTCCCAGATCTTTCGTGGCAAAAGGCAAGCTTTGCCTTACCCTCTTTTGAAAGAACTTTATGTATACTATGTTAACTGTAAGAGTTCTACTTTGCTATTTATTGGAACCCTCCCTTCTCCCTTCCTAATCTCCATTGATTGTTCATTCTAACTTACCCAAGAAAAATGGAGGAGCAGACATTCTGGAACTATTACTTGATTAAACCTTTAGGCATTTATACAAAATATACAAAAGACAGTTTTGTTCCATTACCTTGGTGATATTTTTGTTTTGTTTAATGATGGATATCCAGGCTTTTCCTACTGTAGTCACTGAAGAGTTGTATTATATTTTATCCCCATGCAGGCTTCTGTGTTGTAATATTCCCATTTCCAAAATTGTCTGGCAGCCTGTAGAATAAACTTCAAACTCCTTAGAGAGTCATTTATAAACTTTCGTGTATGCACAGTTTTCTTTCTTGTCTCATCTTGCCTCACCTGAACCAACAATTTACTACTTTCTCCAAACAGAGCATTTATGCCTCATGTCCTTGGTTTTTCTTTCACAAATTCCTAACCAAGAATACCTAAAATATCATAATAATAACACGCATTGGCAATGACCCAACTCTACACCTATTGCATCAGTACTTTTTGAGAATTTTTATTTTGGTTTGGGGGATTTGTTTTGTTTCATTTTTGTTTTGTTTTCTTTTTATGGGACTGAGGATTGAATCCAGAACTTTGCTCATGATAGGCAGTCCTCCATTATTGAGCTGTATGGCCAGACTTTTTAAATGTAAGTTGAAACAAGGTCTCTAGACTGCCCAGGCTGGACTCAAACTTGTGATCTTCCGGCCTCAACCTTCAAGTAGTTGCTATTACAAGTGGCCACCACCATACCAGCTTGAGGATTTTTTGTTTTTGTTTTTGTTTTTGTCTTTGTTTTTGTTCTAAAGCTCTTTAGTTGATTCCAAACCTACTTAGCAACTATTGGTACTAATTTTTTTCTTTCTATAATCTCCTACCACCTGCTCTCACTTGACTTGGAAAAATATTTTTAGGAAGTAATCTTTCTTTTTTTTTAACAGAAAAAAGAAAAAACTAGACCCAACTCAAATAACCTTTCCTGAAATATTTTTCTCAATTCTGTCTTTATTGATAGTCTTGTGTAAATTTGTTATTTTTCAATAATTAATATCAGAACCCTCCCTCTGTGCTTAAGGAGCAACCTGCCTACTGTACCCTAAAGCCTCAAAATGCTGATTACATACTTTCTCAGCTTTCCTTACACACTAGCAATGAGCACATAAATGAAATTCTACCAATCAGGCATACCCACTATAAACATTGAAGCAAAACTTACAGATAAAAACACAGAAACTACGGACTCCATTTCTAGAGTCTTCATTTCTGAAGTAATAGCAGCAGCTACTTCTAATTTCCAAATAGATAGACAGACAGACAGATAGATAGATAGATAAGATAGAGATAGAGAGATATGACTGTCTGGCAGCATCCTTCTTGTAACTTCCTGATGGTAGCATAGCATACTGCAGCCTCCTTTTCTGGTTTGGGTAGCCTTCAACACAGGTTTCAGGGTCTTCTGAATATTCTGTAAGGTGCTTCCTATCCTTAAATCTATTTTCTGCCAAAATTATGGTGAATCACTGCCTGTTGCTCATAACTAAGGTACAGGAAAACCTAATGTAACTGTCACCTTGGTGCCCCCCCATGAAATACTTTATTCATATGCCAGTAGAGCAATAAATGTTAATGTCTTATCAGTAATTGCCAGGAAAATATGGATTAACCAAATCAGGAGGGAAGGATAGGGCATTCTACTTAGAAGGCCTAATAGGAGCCTGTGTAGCTGAAAGGAACATAGCACAAGGGACTGAAGAAACAGTGAGTATAGAGGATAGAACTCACTGGTAAAACGTGTCAGTGAATAGAAAGCTGTTAGAGGAATTAAGTAACTGGATCTTGCTAGCTCTACAGCACTATATGAAGACATTTTTATGTTTAAATTCAAGAATAACTTAAAGCTACTGAGGCTTTATAGCTGGCAGACATTATGCTTGGATTTGTAGTTTGAAAAAAAAAACATTAGTGTGGCATGAAGGATAAAGACAGTTGGGAAATACTGGTGATTTTACTTGAATTTGAGATTTGCTCATAAAGGTAAGAGATTCTGTATTATTCCAAGCTGATCACTGTCTTCTGGCCATATCCTTCTAATAATTGTACATTTTTCCTCTTGAAACAATCCAGAATGAAGACTTTACTTCCCACTGGACAGCCTTTTAACCTTAGAGACACAGAACAAGGCAGGATAGTATTTCTCAATGTTTCTTACTATTATTAATGGGTGTTGTTAAAAGAAACTTAAATTTTATTATACCCATTTAAACATATCTATCTATCAATCAATCTATATATGTATAACAGCTTGAATTATTTTGCTATACAGATATTAAAACCACTGTTTTGTTTTGAAGGGTAGATTGTTTTCATCTTTTTTAGAACAAAAAAGCAAAACGAAGGGTATACTAAAATATATGCATGGTGTTTCATATATACTGTGCATCATTATATCCTTTTTTGAAGAGCTATTACAAATAAAAATTTTGAAGATATTATTTATATTTTTAGTTGATTGTACAGAATAAAATAGTCACTGCAGGTAACCAAATTGCAAGTGGTGAACCAAATACCTGGAGCTGCCACTAACTTTGCTAAGCATAACCTTCTGAATTTTATCAAATCCCCCAAAGTATTTCAAAAGGCGCTTAGGTAGATCAAACAATTTCACATTGTAATCATTAAATCTATCAAAGGCCTTTAAGTTTTTAAGAATAATGTTACCCTGCCAGAAAGTTTTCCCATTCTTACTTTAAAAAACAAGTGTTCTAAACAAAGGTATAGCATGCATAGATGGTAAGAAGTCTGTGTGGCCCATCACATCAGTCTACTTACCAGAACAGCAGAGCAAGGGTCAACATGAAGGATCAGAGGTTAAAGGAAGGGACAAACAGGAATTTCCTAAGTTCCAGAATGATTTTTGTTTGTTTTTTAGACAGGGTCTCGGTATGTAGTTCAGGCTGGCCTTGGACTGACTGTGTAGCCTAGTCTGACTTCAAACTCACAGCAGTGCTTATGCCTCAACCTCCCAAGTGCTGGGATTATGGGCATATACCACCATGGCCAGCCAGAGTGTTACTGTAGATGAATAATTTTGTTTCCTATTGTTAACCTTATCTACTACATCATTTCTTGGGGATATCATGATTGATGAAGAAAGAAGTACAAACTTTGATTAAGAAAAATGAATATGCATTATTTGTCTAAAGTACATTTAAGGAATGAGTAGATCAATCCACAAGAGTAATTTTTATGAGTCAAAAATGAGTATGAACAATTTCATGTGACTCAAGCTAATAAAACCTACCTTAGTTGTATATCGTAATATACATAATATAGTTTGATCATTTGCATTTACTCATTCTGGATAGATTTGTATATATTTTCCCCTCTTTGTAATTATCAATACTTGTTTCAACAGAAAAATATTTACTTTATCAAATAAATTTGATTTTATTAGGTGCCAAGAAAATTCAGTGCAGTCATTTTAAAAACAGATTGTCAAACTCCAAAGAAATATTTTGAAAGTAATTAATGAGCAACAGAAGGGAATGAACTCAAAGCCTGAGACTGATAAACTGAATTACTGTATAGTATTTTCTAATGCTCTAACCAATCTCTCAGCTGATTTTTTTTTTAATTTGGGAATTTTCCACAGTCATATATTTACACTGTAGATTTCCCTGATACCTGGGAGCCTAAAGTGTCATGAAAGATGAGGATCATATAGGTAATAATAATATTAATGGTAATAGGAACTGCAGCTAACACTGAAATAGAATGCACTATACGAGGCACTATTCTAAGTGCTTCACATATATTAATTAATTTGATCTGTTACATTTATTTCTTGGAAGTTCATATACAATTGTCCAGCATCAGCTTATAGAGCTTTTGGAAAATGACAGTTTTAGTTTTCAGTGATATCAAGTCAGGAGGATGGGAGTAAAATTAGAATTGTTAGTTTATACAGCTGTAGCCAGATATTGGATGAAAGTAGATTAAGGACCCAATCCATTTCACAGGTATGAAACAAAACCTCAAAGACACTGAATAGGGCTGGAATCTAATATCAGGTAGACCACAGTTTTGCTGAAATAAAATTTCTTTCCATAACCACCACTCTTTTGATTCTTCTTTACACGGTAAGTCTTGTCTTATTAAGTCTGGTTTCCATAAATATAGCAAGAATGGTAATAGACCACACAGGCATTTTTTAATTTGCTTTGCTAGAACTTTTCATTAGGAATCTCTTAAACTTTTAAAACCTCTGGAGACTAGGTAGCCCACTGCTGAGCCAAGCAAAGAATTTGCCATAACCTCTTGCCAGACGCAAAGGTGACCACTTGTAAACCTACTGATTGGACTGAATTCCTCTCTTCTTGAGATACCCAGGTTTGCTGCATTTCCTGGCTCTGCCAAGAAGTGGCTATCTTTACTCAATTTTAAGACTAGGAAAATTGTAAGCAGGTACAAGAAGACTAGGAAAATTGTAAGCAGGTACCATGAAGACTTTGTAAACTTTGGATTCGTGTCTGGTCATATCTGATTCCATGCATATAATTCTCAGATGGGCTATTCCAGTCAAAGCCTTGGTGGTATAATCAATATTTACACTCTATCTTATTATAAAAAGAACAGGTTCATAGTGAATTTACATATAGAACTATATTGCCAGAGAATAAGAATACCAGTAATAGTATATTTTGGAGGTAATAGGCAAACACAAAAATGTTTCATCTTGCTTACAAAACTATAATCTACCAACCTGCTATAAGATACAGTTAGAACAAAGAAAATTAGGAAAAAAGTCTTCTTAAATCTGAAAAACAATCAATAAATAACCAGTAGTATTTTAAATAAAAATTCCACGAACCTCAATCAGTTCACTCCGTCCCATATACTTAATTCTTGTTATGCTTGCTTTTAGATTAGCAGTTAAGTGGATTTGTTTCTGAAAATCTAGTGAGAGTTTATTTGATGAGAAATTTGGTTGTTTCTTGACATACAGCAAATATAATAATTGGGGATAATCCCTTATCAACACATTTGTAAGAACTTTATACAATTTCTGTAATACTTTACCTTAGTAACATATACCTATTCAAATATAAAGAAAGCTGTCAATTTCTCAGTTAATAGTTTCCATGTAATTTAACATCAAATAATTACAGTAACATCTAATTAGTAACATCTAATTAATGTAACAACTATAGTTTTACAAGATAAGAACATGTAGGATTTCATTAGGGGAAGTCTGTCAGAATGTCAAAAGGTTAAACACTTGAGTAAATGGAGGGTCACAGGTCACTGTGAAATAATACTTAACCACTTAATCAAAATGACAAAAGTTTAAAAGATTCAGAATTCTGCACAATTCGGTATTTTAAAAGAAAACTCATAGTCCTTTTCATAGTGAGTAGACTTGGGTTTTTTAAGTATAGACAGTTCTCAATTTATAATGGTTCAACTTAGAAGTTTTTGACCTTACAGTAGTGTGAAAACATATTTTCAGTACAGTATTCAATAAGCTATGTTTAAGAAAAGGCCAGTCAAATAAGAGAAGAGGAGATAAAATTATCCCTGTTCACAAACAGCTTGATTTTTATATACAGAAAAACCTAAAGACTACCCAAAAACTTTTAAATTGATGACTAATTTAGTAAGGGGTAGGATACAAAATCAACATACAAAAATTAGCAGTTTTTTTAATATACTAATGTTGAACTCTCTTGAGAAAGTAATCAAGAAAGCTATCTCATTCCCAGTAGCTAGAAAAATAAAATATCTAGGAATAAATTTAACCAAGGAAGTAAACAATGCATATAATAAAAACTACAAAATGCTACTGAAATTGAAGAAATCAGCAAAAAATGGAAAGTAATCATATGTTCATGGATTGAAAGAAGTACTATTGTTAAAATGTCCATATTACCCAAAAAAAACTTATAGATTAAGTGCCATTCTTGGCAAAATATCAATGACGTTCTTCACAGAAGTAGAAAGTTTGTATGAAACTTCTAAAGTTTATATAGAACTATAAAAGATCATTAATAGTTCAAGTAATCCTAAGCAAAAATAATGCTGGTAGTATTATACCTGACAAAAATACTGCAAAGCTATAATAATCAAAACAGCATGACACTGACATAAAAACATACATACATACCAATAATGGAATAGAAAATTCAGATACAAATCCACATATTTACAGACAACTGTACTTTCTACAAAGATAGCAAATTTGGAAAAATGAAGTGTTTTTAATAAATGATGCTGAGTATCAGGGGCTTCAAAGGAACAAGATCCCCAATTGCCAGGAGGATGGGTGTGGCAGAAGGATAAAACAAGGGACAGAGACAAACATAGTAATGCATGGCATGGGGACTGAGAGGTCAGTGCCTCAGGATGGGCAAAGACTGAGACACTCAGCTAGCCACAATTTATCAGGTGCATACAATAATCAGAAAGAGTATTGGATGATTCAGAGGGTGGTGGTGATCTTATTATGCTCCTGAGGATCTTATGTTGATGAGGATTGTTTCAAAAGAGGATGGTAGGATGCAAAGCATTCATACAATAGCAAGTTAATGAGGAATCTGTTTTCCCACACACACACTTTTTTTTTTATTACTACAGTTCTCAAGGAACCAGGATGTCTTCAACTAATGTAATCTTCTTGCCCTGGGCCATCACACAATCCCAGGACATTGAGGGCTCAACTGAGGCACACAGTGTTTTCCCTCATAGCATACCAGATTGCACAGCAAGATACTTGGCCTCAGATGAGTCCTAATCACAGTTTAATTATGAAATGATTCTCCCCCAAAATAGTATAGAGTGGCTCTCCACAACAGAGAAAACTTTATGTCCATATGCAGAAGATACTAGACCTCTCTCTGTGATCACATATGAAACCATCTCCCAAAGAATTACATGTAAGAACTGAAGCTGTGAAAATGCTGGAACAAAACACTGAGGAAATACATCATGACATTGGACTAGAAAGGGATTTTTTAAGTAGACTTCAAAAGCACAAACTACACAAAAGGCAGAAATTGACAAATAATTCGAATTATATAAAGCTAAACAGCTGTGTAGCAAAGAAACAATCAACATAGAGAAAGGAAAGTCTATAGGAGAAAAATGTTTGAGCTATTCATTTTAAAAAAGGATTAATATCCAGAAAATAAAGAATTCAAGCACAGTAACATACACAATAATTTTTAAATGGACTAATGACCTGAATAGATTTTTCTCAAAATAAGACATACAAATGGCCAACATCACTAATATGACAAAAATGCTCATCGCTAATTATCAGGGAAATGCAAATCAAAAACACAATGAGTAACACTTCACTCTAATGAAAATAATCACTATCAAAAAGACAAAAGATAGCAAGTGCTGGTAAGGATGTGGAGAAGAATGAACCTTACACACTTTTAATCAAAATGTGAATTAGTACAGCTAGTATGAGTAACAGTGTTCAGGCTCCTCAGAAAACCAGAAATAGAACTACAATGTTATACAGCAATCCCACTACTGGCTATATATCTAAAGGCAGAGAAATCAGTACATAAATGAAACATCACCACACACAATAGCCAACATATTGACCAACCCAGGTGTGCACTGACGGATGCGTAAAGGAAATGTGGCACAAGTATACAATGGAATATTTCCCATCTGTGAAAAACAAAGAAGTTCTGTTATTTGTGACTATACAGCTAAATTTGGAAGACACTCAGTTAAGTAAAGTAAGTTAGACACAAAACAGACAACTACTACATGTTCTTATTTGTGTGTGGAAGTTGATCTCATACAATTAGAAAACATAATCTTAATTACTAAAGCCTAGGAAAGATGTAGTGGATGAGAGATAGAGAGAGGACAATTAATGGAAAAGAAACATAGTAGGATAGAAGAAAACAAAACTCCAAATGTTCTCTGGTACAATAGGATATTTGTGGTTGATAGCAATTAATTATTTCAAAATAACTAGTAAAGAAGATTTTGAATGTTTCTAACAAAAAGAAATGGTAAATGTCTAAGATGATAAATATGCCAGTTATTTTAATCTGATCACTATGTGTTGTATATATGTTTTGAAATATTACACTGTACTTCATAAATGTGTACAATGATACTGTTAATTAAAAATCAAAATATTTCTTAAACTTTTTATTATATTTATTAGTGCAGTTTAAATGTACATAATAATCACTTTCTTCATAAGAAATTTGTACCTGTACATGACTTATCTCAATTCCTCTTTCTTTGCCATTCCCTTACCCTTCCTTCAGCCCCTCTTCCCCTCATTAACAAAAGCTTTGTTTATATTTTTTCAGTTTTTTGTCATTTTTTTTTCTTTTCTCTTCTTTCCTTTCCTCCTCCCCTGTATCTTTGTTCCTCCCCAACTGAGCATTCTCTTCCTATTTCATAATATTTAGTATACATTCTGGTCCTTATTTATACTTTTAGTTTCTCACACCAGAGACAGAGAAACAATATGATACCTACACATGGGTGTTCAATTTATTTCACTTAAGAACATGGTCTTCAGGTCCACCCATTTACCTATAAATGCCTCAGGTTTGTTCTTCTTTATGATTGAGCAGTACTCCATTGTGTTGAGGGAAAAAACCACATTTTCTTTATCCATTCATTAGTTGATGGGCATTTGCGCTGTTTCTAAGATTTAGGTATTACAGACTGTGCTGCCATAAGCATGGATGTTCATACATCACTGTGGTATGATGTTTTTAATTCTTTTGGGAAGATACCAAAAAAGGGAACAGTAGCTGGGTCAAATGGAACCTCTGGTTGTACTTTTTTGAGGAATCTCCACATTTCCTTTACCCATCCGTCAGTGCACACCTGGGTTGGTCAATATGTTGGCTATTGTGTGTGGTGATGTTTCATTTACGTACTGATTTCTCTGCCTTTAGATATATAGCCAGTAGTGGGATTGCTGTTTGGTTTGGTTTGGTTTGGTTTGGTTTGGTTTGGTTTGGTTTGGTTTGGTTTGGTTTGGTTTGGTTTTAGTGCCAGGAATCAAACTCAGGACTCTGAGCTTGCAAGGCAGGCACTGTACCACTGGACTATATCTCTGACTTTAGTTTTTTATATATTCTAGATATTAGTCTTTTGTTTGAGGAACACATGGCAAAAATTTTTTCCCACTCTTTTCACTCTGTTGATGATTTCTTTTGCTGAGCAAAAGAATAAGTTAATATATTTTTAAAAGCTTCGGTCTTTTAGTATTGAAAGATTAAATACAGATATTCCCTGACTTATGATTATTTAACTTGCCATATTTTGACTCTATAATAATGTATTTACTCATATAATCATTGTGTTTTTCACATGGATATAGTTTTCAATAAATTACAAGATATATTTAATGTATTATAAAATAAGATTTGTGTTAGCTTTTCTCAATTGTAGGCTAATGTAAGTATGCCAATCACATTTGAGGTAAATGATATTAAGATAAGAGATTTGGTAGATTAGGTGTATTAAGTGCATTTTTTACTGAATAGTACTTCAACTTACAATGGGTTTATTGAACATAACCCCCACATTAGTTGATTAGCATCTGTTACTAAAGATATGATAAAGCTATGAAAACTTTTTCCTTTTAGTAGAAAAAAATCAATTCTAGCTTTGTATCAGCACATTATTGAACCTTTTAAAAAGCTTTAAAATAAATCCACCCAATTTCAGCAATTTAGCTACACATAAAATTTCTTTCATGTAAACTTTCTATACCTTTTTTATATCCTTTAAGCTTTTCTCCTACTCTTCCTTTTTTTCAGTCTGAAACAACCAACCATTTTACTTTAGTAGAAAATTACCCTTTATTCCCTTGATGAAAACACATTCTTTATACCTTTTATACTTTTCCTTATTAAAAATGCATCTTACTTTCCTTGCATACTGTACATTTAAATGAGTTTCCCGTTTTCTTACATTTTTCATTGTACATGCAATGGTTATGGTTCTTATTTATTGGTAACCTCTTTTTTACAAAGATAACTAAATATCAAATTGTGAATTGTCACATTGGCATTCTGTGTAACTAGACTACCAATGTTATTTACATGTGTTCTCTCACTTCATACAGGGATGTGCTTTTTCATAGTGCTTTTTTATTTGGAAGAAAAAAATGTTTCTTAACATATTCAAGTATCTTCACCGTCTCTATACCATATGAAAACAAGATATCTAATCTACGTAAACTTAATATTATATTTAGTAATTACTGTTTCAATAATTACCTTACTTGGAAATTCAGAAATTCATATTTAATAGATCTCTATTACTTAGCATAAGGTTTCAAGATAGCAAAGAGAATTGGAAACCTTTTAGACAGACAAAACATGATTATTGTTGAAAAGTCCATTCATAAACTTTTATTTATTCAGTTTGTTTTTCATAACTGTGTTTGAATTGCTGAGGAAAATTTCATGACACGTTAAATAAAGCTAGCCATCATCTGTGTGTGTGTGTGTGTGTGTGTGTGTGTAGTGTGTGTAGTATCCTTAGCAAAATTATACCAGCAAAAGAAAAGGAACAGAGTTAGCAGAATAGTCGTCAAGATTTTGAGAAGTTTCAGTAGACTAAAAAGTTCCCCTGGAAGCTGGACTATTTGGCTTCACAGAGAATGGGGGATGCCAGCTAAGGTGTGCAATTGTAACGTCATAATTGTTAAAAATTATTCATGGCACCCTAGAGACAATAAAGAAGACTTTATTCAAGGACAGACTATTATAAAAGACATAAATAAACCATTGCAATGAGGTTTTACATTGTAGGAGGGAAACGGGCTCAATTCTGACTCCAAGGAACATAAGGGCGGGAGGGGCGGGAGTTTAGCTCAGCTGCGCAAGCGCCTGCCTGGAAAGCGCAAAGCTCAGGAATTTGATCCCTTTACAAAAAAAAAAAAAAAAAAAAAAAAAAGGAGGGGAGAACTTGTAGCCAGAACCAGATGTATGTTGGGGATATCAATGTATCACTACAAGAAAACGTCAAGAATAAGGGGGATTCTGTCTAAACCAACTTGGTAAGATTATTAAGAAAGCTTCATCGGTTCAGCTGATGCTAATTGTATCACGACAACTCTAATCTGTTCAGAACATTAATCCATTGGTGAGATCATAATTTGATGGCATTATTGGAAGGTGATGTAACCAGGAGGTGGGGCCTCATTGAAGGAAGAGGATCATGCAGGTGAAATTTTGAAGATCAGAGCTAGATCCTAGCTCCTTCCTCTGTGGCTCTCTTTCCCTCTCTGCCTCTTGCTGCCAGGAGGTGAGCAACTTTTCTGTGCCACACTCTTCCACCATGATGTTCTGATTTAACAGGGGCCTAAAGCATTGAGATTAGGCTGCCATGAACTGAAACCTTGAGCCACAGTAAATCTTTCCAACTCTGAATTGTTTATGTAAGGTATTTTGTCACAGTAATGGAAAGCTCATCAACAGGATTTTCACTAAACGATCCATCAGAATAATTGAAGAAATATTCAGAAGACCTAACTGAAATTTGGTCAAATAAACTATATGAATAGTAATTAAGCTAATTTACAATTCTCATATCTCCCTCTTCTACATCAACCTGCATCCTGCTGTTAGATTAATATAAGTAAATCATCCCTTTTCTGTTACTGCCTTTCTCAAATTCCTTTCATTTATGTACATATTCACTGTCAGCTGAGGATGTAAAATAAGCACCCACTAGGATCTTACAGCATAGCTGAGTCTAAGTTCATTCATAACTTTTCACCCCAAGCTCAATATTTCTTTGAACTCTTGTGTTGCATTTTAAAATTTTACAAAAAACTTATACTGCACTTCAAAATATACCTTTTTAATATAAAAGTAACATTTTAAGTTAGGTATCACTTATATTACTTGAACTAAATTCTTTGTATTTTTAAATAAAATTGATTATTCAGGAAGATATTTCATTTAAGCAAGTTTTCCTGTTTGTAGAGCCTAGACATGCAGAACAGAATTTATGTAACTCTGTTTCATATTTAAGACCCTCGATTATGTAGCTCCAAGCTAACCTTACCATCTTATAATTTGCTGTTTCCCTGTGTTAATCTTCTGATAAATCATTTACCTGTCCACATTTACATTTTCACTGTACCAGACTGCCTTCTAAAGGTGTCTTGCATTGTATACCATACATACCTCTTTTCTTTTGTCCTTTCTCCTGATTTCTGTATATTAACATACAAATCCTTCAAGACTAATTTAAACACTGACTCTTTCTGACAATGTATAGGTTATATTTTTATATGTGTAAGACTAAATCTTGACTATCAAATTGTTAAAGAAGAGGGACTAGAGATTTAGCTCAACAGCACAAGCAGTTGGCTGGCAAGCATGAGGTCATGAGTTCGATTCCTAGTACCAAATAACAAATTGTTAAAGAAGAGTTCAGTATGCAAGCAGCATATACAGTAGATTTGTTATATTAGGTAGACATAAATTTGTGTTGATAATTTCTTAATACTCAAGTGCTATCTTATTTTCTGTTTGCTATCAAATTAATGGATATTTAGGAGTTTTTCACAGCAATAATATTGCATTCTAATGGTTGAAATAGACCCATACAGTGACTCAACTTGAAGTATAATCACACCTTACATTTTAATTATAGGAAAAGTATAATAAATTTTCCTAAATGAGATTTCGTTTAGTTTTGTTTTGCTGTACTGAGGATTAAACACATGGCCTCACAACATGCTAAACACCACGCTACATCTCTAGCCCTAGGCTGAGATGTCAATAGGAATTTTATAACACAAGAGCTCTGTGGTCGAAATAACTTGTGAAAATATACTGGACTAAACTGGGTTTTGCAAAACTGCATTACATTTTTCTAAGAGTATATTGTTCTATGTAAAACCATTTAGCAAATGGTGCTTTACATTATTCTAAATAATTACAAATATTTGAATTGTGTTTAATCATGTGGTTAGATTCCCTAGGACCATTTTCATGGCACCTGTATTGGTCCCTCAGTGGCCTGGTTCTGAGAAGGTAGACTCACTAAAACCTCTACTAAATTATCTAGATGTTTCTCCCACTACTTTTCGCTATACTTATAATAAATCTATCAATCAATTACAAAAACCTGGAATATGACTATTGTAAAGCATTTGTAGCTTTTTTTTTTTTTTTACTTTTGTGCTTTTTTGAACCTTTTTTTTTTCATCTATTCTTTTCTGAAGCTTTCCTCAACCTTCAATGGGAGCTAGACTATTTTTGTTTGGTTCTCATGAGCTATGAAAATATGGACTAAAATTGCTTGACTGTAAATTGGCTTGTACAAGATTTTAGCTTCATTATTTTCAAGTATAAAATAGAATGATGTTAGCAGTTAGTGCATATAACTCACTTTTCCACTTAAATTTTTTAAAGACTTAATCTCTATATTAGTCACCTTTCTATATCCTGTTGTATCTAGTATTACTGAAGGGTCTTAGTATATGCTCAAATGTTTGGAAATCTAAATTATTTAGAGTTGCTTGTTTTTTATGGAATTTGATCTCACAGTCTACAGTTTTATATTTGTAACTCTTTTTTTTCCTAGTTTAAGAAATAGTTGTAGAGGAGACAGCATACAAAACTTACACAACTGGATTATTATGATTCTTTTTGGAAGTGCTTTGTTAACTGCATCTTATTCCATATGTACTGCCCTTGCACAAAATATTTATGGAAGTACTTTTGTTTCATACTGTTTCAATATGCATATTAATTTTATAAGAATTGTGAAAGCAACAGACTGTCATCTAAAGCTAATTTTGTGACTCAGAGCTATTATGTCTATTCGTCTCAGAAAAAACAAAACCTAGTAGTAAGATCAATTACAGAAAAGTAATTCAAAATATATTTTGAACAGTTGTAGCATTTTGGAACTTGGTTGCCTACAAATACAACCATGTTGAAAGAGAAATCTAATTAAAATTATATTTATTACAATATCACTATCAGCTGGGTGTGGTGATGCATGCATGTAATTCTAGTAATTAGCAGGCTGAGGTAGGAAGATCTCCTTGAGTTTGAGGCTTGCCTAGGCTGCTTAATGTGTTCAAGGCCAGCTTTAACTCCATTGCAAGACTCTTTCTCAAAAAGCCAAAAATAAAAAATTTAAAAAGAAAACTGGGCATGTGACATACACCTGTAATCCCAGCACTTGGGAGGCTGAGTCAGGTCAGTTTGAGGTCAGTCTGGGCTTGATAGTGGGTTCAAGGGCAGCCTGAACTGCATAGCAAGAGCCTGCCCCCCCACACACACAAAAAAAACAGCAAAACATATCACTTTCTTCATAGTCTCAGTTTGCAATTCTGGTTTATCAGGGAAAGTTGTTTACTTTATTTACCTGAAATTTGAAGATTTTATTTTTCTTGACTCATAATCAGTCTAATGCTATTATGAATGATCAGTAAACTTTTACCAATGACCCTGATATTATAACTTATTAGAGAATATCATCATTATTCCATTATATCTTTTTTAAAAAATATTATGATAGCAGAGCACAGTGGCACATGCCTAGAAAGCCCAGCACTGAAACAGGAGGAGTACCACAAATTCAAGGCTACCCTGAGCCACATTCTAAGATCAAGGCCAACCAGAACTACATAGCAAGACCCTGTCTCAATAGATAAGTAAACAACCACTAAGTAGAAAAAAAAAAAAATTAAAGACCACAGTAGCTAACTTTTCATCATGACAAAATGTATACATTTGTGTTGTGATGATTTTCACATCACTTCATTGCTGTTATCAGGTAGTAATAATAGAAGGTAAAAGTACCTCATTGCCTATTTTCTGATCCTTTACCTACAGAAGCCTAATCTAGAGACGGGACATAACAGATGGAGCAAGTGCTATAAAATAACATTTATTTCAGCTACACTTACTCAGTCTGAGAAATAGGATAGGTGTTATGTTGATGTGAAGTTTACCTCTCGTTAGCCAAAAAAAGAATTACCAGTCAAATTAGTCCTGTAGAATTAAAGAGAGGGATCTACTTAAGAAAACAAAGGCTGTGAGCTTATTTGGAATACTCATTAGTTCCTATTTTTATTCTAATTTTAAAGTATTTTATAAGTTTATAGCATCAAGTTTTATACGGACCAGTTAATTTTTTCTAATTTTCCTTTAAATAGTGTTTTGTTGATGAATAATAAAAAAGTGTACTGCTCCAGACTTTACTAATTAAGCCTGATAAAATTCACTTGAAAGTAATTATCAAACTATATTTTCAAAGGGTTCAAACAGATTTATGGAACATAAATATCAAAGAATAAAATATGATATTTGGTAAAACTAGTCTAACATTTTATGTTTAATGGATAAAGAAGCCAAATGTGCTGTTTTCCAGTACATAACCTAAAATGACCTGAACATTTGTACAATCTTACATTTTTACTCAAAATATATTTTTACAAATCATATTTTCTTAGTTACTTTTCTCATTGCTCAGACGAAACACCCCATACGCAAAGTTAAAGGAGGAAGGTTTATTTTGGTTTATAATTTGTACAAGTTTCAGTGGATAGTCAGCTGGCTCCAAGGCAAGGTGGCATGGCAGGAGGGATATTGCAGAAGAGAAATGGTACAAAACAGTGTGGGGAAGCAAGCAACCTCGGTGGCCCTCTTTCTGTCCCTTATATTCTACCTAGGCTACATGCCCTTATGGCAGATAGTTACTCACACCCTGGGTAGGCCTTCCCATTATCCACACCCAGAACTATGTCAAATCAATCACCGGATTAATTTAGTAATCACACATCCTTAATCCCAGCATCACACATTGTGGATCCAGTGACTTCTGAAAAACCACACTTATGACTGCATGAGGTTTTGAGGGGATATCTAGACACTATAACAAATACATAATACCCCCAGACTTTTAATGAGGGTACTTTGATTTGTATAAATATTAGTTATAACTACTAAAAGGTACAGTTTGCTATGTGAAGAAGTTGCATATTTTGTCAAAAATTATAATGACAGTAAACATTTGCATACTGCTTTAATGTGTTCCCACTGGCTCAAACCACCAGGTAACACTTCCGTGCCTGGTGATACACTGGTATACAAATGGTACAGTTACACATGTACCATCAGTAGTTCAAGCCACCTAGCAGTGATACATGAATTATGGCCCCTTCGTGAATGTGTTACATTTACCAGATGTTTTTATATGCAGTATGTCAGATAATACTAAAAACATTTGAGACAATACCTATAAGGTAGGAATTAAGACTCCTCTGGTTCTAAAGAAAAACTCGTTTCTAACCTCATTACTGCATGTCCCTCTTAGTCACATGCTCATCACTGATTCAGGTCAGAAGAGGACATGTTGGTTCACAGGGCAGACTGACATTCAGATAGACTAATTTGAGGCTATTTTGCCCAGGGTTGGCTCCATTTTAGCTCCATAGCTCATACAGTTTTGCATGTCACTGACTCTAATTTGTTGAAGTGCCTATCACTGGAACCATTATTGTGATCAGAGGGAAAGTCAACAACTGGCACAAGTGGTCCAAAGACAGCTGTTTATATAATTACCAGAAGTAGCAGGCGGGAAAGTAAATGACAAATGTCAACTCCAGAAAGTACTATCAGCTCCACTTTACAGATAACAAATTGAACACTTAGAGCCAAATGACTTACCTAAACCTAGGTCTTTTGATTATAAATCTTGTTCTAGATTTTGTCTAGCAAAATGTAGGCAGCATTGGTTGAGAAAAGAGAAGTAGTTCCAGGTATGACATTTATTTCTAACCAACATTTTGAAGTGAAATCAGATGTAAGTGTTTTGAGCCTGAGTTCTATGTAGTTGAACAAGACATTTGTGGAAAATGAAATTTTGCAAGACCTATATATAGAGTTGGAAAACAAGTGTAGTGAGTTTAATCTGTAAATCCAAAGTAAGTGATCCTTACAATCCATAGTTATTTGGTAATATTAAATAAAATACAATTTGGGAATACTAAATAAAAACAGTCATCATAAACTGTATTGACTACTTGCTATGAGTTAGGCATTTTGCCAACTCTTCATATATCATTTAACACTCACAATGTCCTTATAAAATGAGGACTTTAAGAAAAATTAAGCAAAAATGTGTTTACTATCTTGTTCCACTGGGCAGAGGAGGAAAGGAGGAAGGAAAGAAAATGGTAGAAGGGTGGATGTAATCCAAGCATAATGTACCCATGTATGGAAATGAGACTCATTAATTTATACAGTTAATATGCTTTAATCATTATAGCCCAAAAAATCTTAAGATTATACAGTGAGAGCTAGGATTTGAACCTTACAGTGCCTGTTTTTCAAGGAAATCACATGTAGGAATTTATAAATGACTACTTTATGTTACTGACATGTGATTGATATTGTGATGGGGTGTAAATTATCATACCCAGTGGTGGGACTAATTTAGATTCCCACCATCAATGTAGAAGGATTCCTTTTTTCTACAACCTTGCCAGCATTTGTTTTTGAATCCATGATTATAGCCATTGTTGCTACAATAAGAAGAAGTCTGAGTGTTTTGATTTGCATGTATCTTAATATCAAAGATACTGAACATTTTTTTCATGTACTTATTGGCCATTTGTACTTCTTTTGAGACATCTCTATTTCAGTTGCCCATTTTTGAACTGTGTCTTTTATTTGGGCAGGCCTAGTTTCTTGTTTTGCTTTTGTTTTGTTTTGTTTTGTTTTGTTTTGTTTTTGAAGTCTTCATATGCACTAGACGTTAGTCCTCTGTCCAAGAGTGGCTGCCAAAAGTATTTTCCCATTTTGTAAGTTCTGTCTCTGTTGATTTTTCTCTTTGCTATGCAAAAGTTTTTCATTTGATATAATGCCATTTGTTGATTCTTCATCTTATTTCTTATGCAGTTTGGGTTCTATTCAGAAAGTCCGTGCCTATAGTGTATGACTATGCTTTTCCTACTTTATCTTCTAGCAAGTTGTTTCTGTATTAATATTTAGATCTTGCTTTCATTTTTAGCTTAATTTAGTACATGCTGAAAGATGTGGGTTGGGTTCAGTCTTCTGCATATAGATAACCAGTTTTCCTGGCACCATTTGGTAAAGAAACTATCTTTCCTCCTATTGTGTTTTTGGGCCCTTCATCGAAGATGAGGTGGTTGATTGTGCCTTGGGTTGATTTGAATTCTCTGTATCTGTTTTTGTACCAGTATTATATATTCTAAATATTAGTCCTCTGTCTGACAAATAGTTGGCCAAAAAACGTTTCCTATGCCATAGGTTGTGTCTCCATGGGTTGTTTCCTCTGCTGTATAGAACTTGTTTAATTCGTTATGATACCATTTGTTGATTCTTGATGTTATTTCTTATGCAATTGGTGTTCTGTTCAGAAAGTTCCTGCCTACATGAGTGTTTTCAAGACTTTTATCTATTTTTATTTTCTAGCAGATAAGTTAAGTGTTCCTATTTAATATCTAGGTCTTTGATCCATTTCGATTTGCTTTTACTACAGAGCACGTGGGTAAGTTTTTCCCAGCGTCATTTATAAAAGAGATTATCTTTATGTTTTTGGCCCTTTTGTCAAAATATGTGGCCAAATGTGATTGGAGTTGTTTCTGCTGTCTTCACTCTATTTTTTTGTGCCACTACTATTCTATAGCAGTATAACTTGAAATTGAGGATTCTGTTGCCTCCTGCTTTTCTGTTTTTGTTCAAAGTTGCTTTAGATGTTCTGGGTCTCTTCTGCTTCCATATAAATTTTAAGATTGTTGCTCTAGTTCTGTGAAGAATTTTCTCTCAAAATTTTTATAGCTTCCTCCATTCTCTTTTAATTTCCAATGTTGAAAAATTGACAGATACTATAATTTTTGGTTTATCTATTTTTTGTTCTTTCTGGAAGCTTTTAGTATTTCCTGTCTCAGAGTTTTGATATTTTATTAGGATAAGCTTTGTTAAAGATCTACTTTCATTTATTTAACTGTTTAAGGATCAGGGAGCCTTTTTCTTTTTTTCTTTTTCTTTCTTTTTTCTGGTAAAATTGGGAGTTGCACTCAGGGCCTTCACACTGAACTATATCCCCAGCCCATTTTATTCTTTGACACAGGGTATCATTAAGTAGTAGGTTGCCTAGGTTGAGCTTGATTTTATACTCCTCCTACCTCAGCTTCCCAAAGTTTAGGGTTACAGGTATGTGCTACCATATCCAGCTTCAGTGAGCCATTTCAATATAGAAAGTTGTGTTTTTTACTTCAGGAAATTTCTCATGAATTATATTTTCTTATTTTCTCTGTTTACTCTTGTTATTTGGATGTTGCCCCTACTATACCGACCTTTTTAATTACTTATCCTTTTTTTTCTGTATATATTCTCTTAGTCTATAACTTAAAGCTTACACTTCTTTCTGTAATGAGATCTGTTCATTTCTGAAATTAAATAGGTTCTTATTTGTGGTTGTAATTACTTTATCAACTTGGAGACTGTTTTATAATATACATATAATTTCCTTCCTTGTAATAGCTTGTAATAGCGCAATAGTATTGAGACCCAGTCTCAATAAATGAAAGAAAAAAGTATACACTTTAACAGACACAAACAAACCATATATTTGCATACAGTACATACCTATTCAGTGTACCTGCTATACCATCATTCACAATAGAAAAAATTCAGTAATAGCATAGAGTCAATTGAATGTCTAAAGATTGATAAATCTTAATAATAGTAAAAATGGAAAGGTTGGAAAATATAAAAATGGAAGAAAATGGAAGTGAAACTTGAAAAATTAAGAAAAGATGAGAAGGAACAGAAAAAAGTGAAATAAAAATCCTATTAAGGTATGAAAGAACATTACTAGAATTAGATAAAAGTAGTAAATGAACAAATGAGGACAAAAAGAAAAGGAAAATATTCTATGACCCATGTAGCTCTTGAGGTTTTTGGGGTAAAGAACCATGAGAGGAGAGAAAATAAAGAAGACACAAAGATGGGGGCAGGTGGAGCCCAGGAAAGGAACTGGCCCCTCACTGCACATCGTTTCTCAGCTGAAAAGGTGGGACACCTCGACATTCCTGACTGAGTTTAATGTTCTCAGGTGAGTTTATGTCTACTCCATTTCCTCTCCATGACAGTCTTATGGCCATCTTTCACCCAGTAACTCTGGTAGGTTGCCATCAGAAACCCTGAAGTATAGTTGTACTGTGGTTGCCCTTGAACTCAATTTTGAACAGTTAATCCCTTCCCAAAATGGCTCCAGATTAAACACTCAAATATGGCAGGTGCTACACTGTGTATGTTCTCCAACTCTAACCTGCCGTTTGAAAGCAGTCACTTTCAGAGTAAAACTTCAAGCTGTCTTTACAGTTTATAATAATTGTGGGCTTTACTTGGGGGTACTGCTCCCCGCCTAACCCATTGTTTCTCCCTGGGACTGCCAAGCCTCTATAGGCTTTTCTTGTATCCACAGAGACAGATCACCTTCTCTTTGAGCTTTCTTTCCCAACTGCTTCATTCTTTTTTATGTTATACTCCATTTCTTCAGCTTCTTTATAGTTTGTGTTTTTCCCCTTAGCTCCTTCTGAATTCCCAAAGATCTTCATTTTTGCCCATTTTTTTCCAGGTCATTACCATTTCCTGTTAGGCTATATTGTACTGCTGGTCTTTACTCTGAAAATTCTAATCCTGGAATGTACCTATATAGGGAACTGCATTAAAACTCCCCAAAACTTGGAAAGAAGTCTAAGAAAGGTTACTATTAGAAATTGTAAGTGGAAACTTACACCATTCTATTGTTTGTACCTTTTCATACAACCTTGCTTTAGACCTTTTTAATACCCTATGAGCTACCTGTGTAGATGTAAGTTTTATAGTTATCTCATGTGCATAACGTCTTGTTTATCCCTACAGTAGATTTATTTCACATCTTTCTGGGACCTCTACCAAAATATGTCAAAAGACAAAGGAAAACTTATTCTTGTCTATTTGAAGGTACTTACTCATTTCTGAATCAAAATTGAATCAATTTGATCTTTAAAATAAGAGTTTATGCCATCTTTCTCTGCTCCCCTTTTGCTCTTCCTCACATTCTTGGGGAGACATACATCATCAAATTTTAATGGGTCAGGCAGTGTTTCCTTGCTGACCCCTGCTGAGCTATTGCTTGGCCCTTGACCTTCCAGCACCATGTGGCAGAATCCACCTAGATACAGCTTCTCTTGCCTGACCTCCAGATATCAGGTACTCATCTACTGCCACAGGTTCTTGTCAATGTCCAGTGGTACATATCGTGCTCTCCTTACCCTTTTTTTAAGCTTCAAACCTTAGTCTTTTTGGTGTCTTCCACTTTAATCTTTCTCATATTTGCACCTCTCTTATGACAGGAGTTTCCATACCTTTTCAGATGCTTTGCCACAACACACTCAGATGTTTGAAATCCAACAACGTTTTTAGATAAATCCACCTAGGTACGTTCTTCAGCCAGTATCTTTGGTACCATAAACTCTCATACCTAGCCCTTCTAAGATGTTTTCTGCCTGGTATTTCCTATCTTATTTTGCATATAAAACATCTGTTATGTCTTCTTGTTCTTGTATATTTCATATTTTTAAATCATAAGTCTTTTTTTTATTTAAAAGAGAATAAAACAAAAGGGGGCAGTACAGAGCAGAAGAGGACAACATAGGCAACACAGTACTTTACATTAAGTCAACTGGACATCAACAGTATCTAACACCATATCTCTTACTCTGGTATAGTTGAGCATAGTTTCAATTACAATACTATCAAACATAACACAATGGTATAAAGCCATGCATATAGTGAAAGAATTCCAGGGCTTTATGAACCAAATAACAGAAAATGATCAATGGGTATTATAATATCTCATTTTTGATAAAAAAAATTTGTTTGAACTATCACACATATTCAAATTCCAATGAGACACAATGTGGTAGATAGAACCAAGGGTAATAGAACAAAAAAAAAAAGCATGGTAGGACTTCTAAGAAGGATAATATTAAATCAGCAATAACTGTCATAATGTTCTCTTCAAAACAGCTGTTCATATCATCACGTATGATATAGTCAAACAAAACAGGATGACACCATTCCAACTGATGATTTAAAACGTTGAAAGACTTTGAAGCTATGAGATGGGGCCTCATGCTTACCATAAAATCTTATATACTCTTATCAAATCTCATATTAGGGAGATTATATGGTATTTACCCTTGTGAGTTTGGTTTAATTCACTTAAGAGAATGGTCTCAAGTCGTGTCCATTTATTTATAAATATCTCGATGTGATCATTCTTTATAGCTGAGTAGTACTCCATTGTATAAAAATGCCACAACTTTTTTATCCATTCCTCAGTTGA
>PVJX010001496.1:119390-160329 GCA_004027295.1 Dolichotis patagonum | reverse complement strand
TCCCAGGCAGGTCTCCAGGAGGTTCCCTGCGAGTGATGGGCCTACAGGTCCCAAAGAGTCAGGCCAGAATGTTGGTTTCTGAAAAGTTCCCGGTCCCAAACAGACCTGGCCAAGATGCCAGTCTCCACAATATTCCCAATCCAAACAGCCCGGGCCATTCTGCGGGTCCGAGAGTTTTGGGTCCCAAAGAGACAGGCCAAGATGCTGCTTTCTGGGAGACTTCCTGGGGGTGAAGGGCGGGGCTACGGGCCCAAACAGACCTGGCCCAGATGCCAATCTCCAGGCAGTTCCCTGTGGATGAAGGGCAGGCCTACCAGCCCCAAAGAGTCCCGCCGAGATGCAGGTCTGCACATACTTTCGATCCAAACAGCCCAGGCCACTCTATGGGTCCGAGAGGCTCGCATCCCAAAGAGACAGGCCGAGATGCTGCTTTCTGGGAGACTTCCTGGGGGTGAAGGGCGGGGCTACAGGCCCAAAGAGACCTGGCCCAGATGCTGGTCTCCAGGCAGTTCCCTGTGGATGAAGGGCGGGCCTACCAGTCCCAAACAGTCATGCCGAGATGCAGGTCTGCGCAGACTTTCGATCCAAACAGCCCAGGCCACTCTGCGGGTCTGAGAGTTTCGGGTCCCAAAGAGACAGGCCGAGATGCTGCTTTCTGGGACTGAACAACTATTTGTAAGAAGACAATATGTAATTTATCAACTAGTTATTATTTTTTTTGAAATTCTGTATTTTTTCTACCCTTTTTTCTGTATTGCTTTTCTTCTCTTTAAATAAAATTTTTTAAAAAATTAAAAAAAAAAAGAAATAAACCTTTCTTTCCCTAACTTTGGGTGTCAGGTATTTTGTCTCAGTGACATGTGAAAAGTAACTAAGACAGTAAGGAAAAATGAAAGGAAAGACTCAGAAAATCCATTCACTGAGGGCAAAATTACAGTGCTTTACTCAGAAAGTAAGAGGAGGAATTGGATCCATTCAGAAGAGGACAATGCGGGCTATGGAGGTCAGGGAAGTAGAAAGAGAGGGAGAAGCAGCAGCAGCATTAGCAATGGCTGTGAAAATATTGTTTTGAGTAATAAAAAGGTATTAAAAGTTAAAATGTAATAAAAATGAAATGCTCAACACAAAAGTTGATGGTCAGATATCCTGTAAGTAGAAGAAAAATACATTAGATGGAAAATAGAGGAAAAAGAAATTTTGGAGTCAACATAAAGGACCAGTATCAGAAATACTGAAACCCTATCACTCCCATCTCTTTGACAATGGTCAGCAGATCATTCTTGGGTATTTGGTGGTGGATAAAACCCCTCTGTGATAGCCCTCAAATGACAGGTGGTCATTTTTAACTTATGAGAATTTTAAGCAACCAAAAGAAAACAGTGAAAACCCAAGGCTCTATGTATATACTATTTAATTAATATCGAAAATTTACTCAAAATGTTACTTAAGACAACCAAACTATTTATTTTTAATAGTTAAAATGGTTAAAACAAGAAGAATACTTATACTTTCCAAATTTTAAACAGGTTTTAAAGATTAACATGCTAAAAATAAAAAAATGCTTTTAAAAAGGGAAACAAAAAGAGAGAGAGAAACTTTCCCTTGATTTGAGGTCTTAAAAGTCTAAGTTTTAGAACTGACTGTGAAAAGAGCTAATTAATTAATTAGGATGTAAATGAAGAAAGAAGGTATCTCTGTCCGAGGTTTTCTAAAATTAATAGGTAATGTATGATAAGAATAAAGCAGGCCTTAAAAATCTGTTAGCATTTTCTTAGGAGTGCATTTTAAGTGGGACAAGCTTGGTCCTCCACATCTTTATTTTTTGAGGTCTTTATTACTGTTACAGAAAAAGATAAAATGAATGACCACGTGAAAAAGAAGAAGGGACAGGTGATAATTAAGAATGGAAAAAATTAAGTTTGAAGCTTTCATAAATTCTTGTGTGCAGTGATTGTTTTACTACAATTGCAGTGATATAAAGCCTATTCATTTGCTTTAAAAAAGAAAGAAAATTGTTGGCATACCAGATAAATTCAGCAGAGTCATCTTTGCTTATGTTGTTAAATGTGTGGTAAAGATGATATGGTAGAAGTCATGCTAGAATCTCCTTACACCACACATAGAATGGCATTTTTCCAAGAGACCAAAAAGTTTCAGAACAATAAGTAATAAAAGTTTCTCCTTTTTGCCTTTTGTTTTATGAGCCAGTGCTTTGGGAAATCAGGTAAACTATTACATACTGCAAGCCAGTAAGTTAAATTTTTCTCCCAAAAAACTTACAGAAAGAGGAATTATTTCAGCTAAGTTTGCATTTATGGATGATTTAATGGCCCTCTGATACCTCTTTACATTACTCTGCAATGCTGTTCACATGGTCTCTCTTTTTGTTGATTGTTCTCTGCAGAAACAACTCTTACCTCTTGTTTGCCTGGTCTCTGTCAAATATCAAGCAAGACATCATCAATTAAAGACTGACACGTGATAAGAAACTACCAACTGACACACAGTTGTAAAAGCAGCAGTTCTGTTTCCTCAGAAAAATGGCAAGCACAAGCTCCACTTTGAATAGAATGACATGTTTCTAAAAGATTATTTATAACAAAAGATTTTCTTCCTCATATAATCCTCATTTCACAGACTATCAAAGACAAATATATGAAAAATTCATGAGACTCTTCTCTTTTTTGCATGTCTTAGCGACATGCTGACCCAAGTCCAAAGACAGAAATAAAAAGACATTGATTAGGTTGTACATAATAAAGACTCAGTTTTCCACCTACTTACTTTCCCCTTATAGAAATGAAAAATGCAAGCATTATGGCTATACACATCAGCCCTGAGCAAAGTTATTCATTAGAAGAAATTTCTCACCAGGGCTACCCATCTCTCCTTTCTCTGTGCCTCCCGTGTTGGTGGGAGCCATGTTTGGTACAGGCTTTGGGGGAACATCTTTAAAATTTAAGCTATGCAAGTTCTTAACCCTGTCACTTGTGTGAATATTTCTATAGTACTGATTTAGAGAAAGAAATGTCCAGCCCTAACATCCAGAAATTGTCCCGATCCTTATGGCGAGGCCACAGTGCTTCTAGTTTCTTACCTGGTCCCCGCTGTGGTTTCCTGTTGGACAGAGAGATGTCTCACAGAACCTGAACATCAGACAGAGTCACTGTAACTGTGATAAAGTGAAATCGAGACAAAGCAAGCAAAGACTCTTTTCATGAAACTTACCCAAATTACCTAACCAAACCCCAAATTCTGTAAGTCCTTCCTGGCACATTATTATTAATGTGACTCCCTGCTCCCCACAAAATGAGTGGTGTTACTGCAACAGGCAATATTATAATAGGAAATATTACAAATTATTTGTACAGAAAGATGAAAATGATGCAATAGCTTATGTCACACTCATCTTATGAAACAGAACTTAAGGAGTGAGGTAAAGGCAGGGATAATACAATGAGAGGAGAAATCTCTGAGGCCTGTTGGAAGAGAGAAAAAGCAGGATACATATCAGAGACAAAGAATGAGATTCCACTCTATGTTTAAGAAGAAACAAATGCATGTGTGTGTGTATATGTGCCCATATGTGCATGTAAAATTTCTGGAAGAATACACATTGGATAACACAGACACAGAGAAGAGGTAAAAGGACATGTCTACCTTTCAACTTAGACATACAGAGATACGTTCTTTCAAGTTTTATGAGGCTTTATGAAATAGCTTTTGTAACTTTTACAGGACTATTAATTTTAAAGGTTGACTTCTGGCTTGGAGGGATGACTCAGTGGTAGAATGCATGCATAGCATGTGCAAGGCTCTGGGTTTCACCTCCAGCACCACAAAAATAAATAAATAAATCCTAAGGAACTCATCGTAAAGTTGAAAGTACATCTAAAATACCTGAATTCCAAACAGCATAGCTTAGCACCATAGTACTCTAGAGTGGTTTTTGCCCTCATTACAGCTGACTGTGAGACACAGTTCACAGCTGCCACCTATAATGAGAAGAGGGTCTGCCATGTTATGTCACTGAGCTGGAAAAAGATCAAAATTCTAAATCCAAAGTCCAGTCACTATTGAATGCTCATCAGCTTTGTGTGATCATATGCAGTACAGTGAAAAAATAATGGTGAATTTTTAAATTTTAGGAATTTAATACACTAAAAGATTCATTGCCATTAATTCCCCTCTAAATGTACCCCTTGCTTCCAATACACTTATCCCATTGCTCTTGATACTTTCTGAAGCAGTTCTGGAAGTCCTCCTTCATGAGTGTCATTAGTTGCAAGATCATGGTGTCCTCTGTGTCCTGAATTGATTTAAAACATTTACCTTCTGTGGCCATTTCTATTTTGGGGAAAAGCCAGAAATTGCAAGGTGCCAGATCTGAGGACACATTATAATGGGTTCTTTGGACAGAAAAGTTTGTACCAGAAGTGTTATGTAACACAGAACACCATCATGATACAAGATAAAACCATTTGTCCATTTCCCAAGGTGTTTTCTATGCAATTCCTTCTTAAATGTTCTAATAGGTCCTTATAGTATTCCGAGTTCATTACGATGGGTACAAACATAGCTTGTAAAACTCCATCAATAACACAATAAATAACTCCATAAATAACACAATCAACATTGCCTTAATTTTGAATCTTGACTAACACATTTTTTTCAGGAAAACTGGATGATTTCCATTGAGAACTCTGAACCCTGGTCTCAGGATTATACCCATAGACCTAAGCATTAACTCCCAATATGATGTTTTCTTAAAAAACTGAGATCTCATAGGATCACCCAACTCCAGTGAAATTACCAAAATTTCATGTTATTGAATTGCTCATGGTCCATGATTTATGGAACACTTTAAAACACACTTTCTCTGAAGCATAGCTCACAACTCACTGGCTACACCAAACAAGCTGAAAATTGTCGCAGTTACAAAGGTTCTACAGGGCTCTTCTCATATGGAAGATTCCTGCCTTTCTGTTGCATGGCACTCCACAGAGTATCCACCATAAGTTTTGAAAACATCCTATAAAAATTGTAAGTGGAACCATCTTAAGTCAAGGATCATTTGTGTACCTTCTTTAGCCAGATACTATCTTTCTAGTACTTTTGTAACCTTGGCATAGATTGGTAGAAGTGGGCTTTGAGAGCCAAAGTTCATATGATATTCTCAATGTTAATAGTTGTCAACACAATTTTTCTCAAACTATTTCATTTTTCTGCCTGCAGTGTTTGAGACAATACTTTCTCCTGAATCCCAGCCACTATTGTCATCTCTCCATAAATTTTCCAAATATTTATAAATATAATGTATTTTTATAGAATTATAACTTAATGATGCAGTGCCTGCCTGGCAAGTGAGAGGTCCTGAGTTCAATTCCTGGTACCAAAAATAATAATAATTAATAAAAATAAAAGAAGTAAACATAGATGATCTTTTTATACTCTTTGCATTATCTTTCATAAAACAAGCTGACTACTTGTCTGTTTATTAACAGTTTTGAACTTACTGTCCTGTAAATTGCTTTGACAGTCTTTCTATTTTAAGTCTTTTTGTTAAGAATTTCTAAGAAACCAGACATGGTAGTACACACATGTTGTCCCAGCACTTGGGAAGCTGACAAAGAAAGACCGGGACTCTAGCTAAGCTTGGCAACATAGTGAGACTATGTTTCAAAAAACCAAAATAACAACAACAATAATTTGTTATTTATATAACAAGTACATCTTTAATTTGCATTTACTTTCAAAATTTCAACTATTTACTTTGGTCTTGATATCTTGCTATTTTTAAAGATTTTGTGTAGTTGTGTATTTATTTTGTTCCATGTTTTGATTCTTATCTTTACAATAATATTATCTACCAAATTTCTATTGTGTCTAAATTTTACATTCAGGTTTTATATTCATCTGAACTTATTTTCTGTGTTTTACAAAGGGTAAGGAAGACACTATTTTCTTCCACTTTATTATGCCACTTTTTTAAAGGTATGCTTTCCTCAAAGAGTTGATAAACTATCTTTCACACATTAAAGTGCCATATGAACTGATTGATGAAGTGATGAACACATACATATTGGATGCATATCCCTTAAATGTCCGTGCATCACAGGATTGGTTCCCAGGGTGACACTACTGGAAGGTGGGAGATGTGGGAGGCCATAGGGTAGTATGAATGTTGGTCTCTTCTTCCTCTTTGCTTCCTAGTTTTTCATTGAAATTATTTTGCTCAGCTGTGCACTCCTACTTTGATGTACAATTGTTGCCCAAATAACAGGGCCACCTGATCTTGGATTGAAATCCCCAGAACCATGAGCCAAAATAAACCTTTTTTTGTTAATTGCTTCAAGTATTTTGTTACAGTGATGATGTGTGATGTGTACTGACTAGTACACATGTGTACTGGGATTTCTATTCAGACCCACTTTCCTGATTTACTATAATCACTGTGAGTGCTAAAACAAGTTGAATTATGGTTGTAGATACTGATGTTAATGTCAATTTTCACCACTTCCCATGATATTTCTTGTTGTTTTTGTGCAAATAATTTTTACCATGTTTAAGTAGAGCCTCTTTAGCTTTCAGATTCTAAATGTGTCTTAGTCACATGCTTGTCACTGAGAAACAAAACCCCAAAACCAAAATTTTAAAAAGTAGTTTATTTTGGCTCCTCTTTTTTTGGAGAATTCAGCACATATCTGCTGGCTCAAAGGTAGAAAGGGCATTGTAGAAGAGTCTGGCTGAGAAAAGCTGCTCACAGAAACAGAGAAAGAATGGAGAAGAAAGGAAACAGGGAAAGGAGTAGCTGGGGAAGGAGATAAACTCTTCCAGGTAACACCCTCTCTTCTGCCTACCTCTCATCTGGCCAGGCCTACATCCTAACAAAATACTTAGCTATGGATTCATAAGTGGATTAATCCCCTGATAATTATGGCACCCTCATGATCCAATTACTCTCCAAAAGCCCCATCTCTGAAAACATAACTGTTCTTCATCTAAACCATAACATTCCACCTCTGATCCTCAAAATTTTCATGTCCATCTCTTTATGAAAAAATGCTTTTAGTCTATCTTTAAGTTCACCAGAATCTTAACAGTTCCTGCATTACTGAAATGTCCAAGTCCAATGCCTTCTTTGAGACTCAAGGCAAACTCATAGATGTGAGTCTCTGTAAAAATCAAAAAGACAACTCAACTATAAAGAATGATCACATTGAGATATTTATAAATAAATGAACACGACTTGAGACCATACTCTTAAGCGAAATAAACCAAACTCACATGTGTAAATACCGTATAGTCTCCCTAGTATGAGAGTTGGTAAGAGTATATAAGATTTTATGGTAATCATGAGTCCCCATCTCATAGCTTTGAAGCCTTTCAATGTTTTCATTCATCAGTTGGAATGCTTTTATTCTGTTTTGTTTGACTTTATTATACGTGATGCTATGAACAGCTGTTTTCAAGAGAACAAAACATTATGACAGCTTTTGCTGATTTAATACTGTCCTTCTTAGAAGTCCTACCAAGCTTCTATTCTATTTCCATTGGTTCTATCTATCATATTGTGTCTTACTGGGATTTGAATATTTGGGGAAGTATAAACAAAATTTTTTATTGAAAATGAGATATTATAGTACCCATTGACCATTCTCTGTTATTCAGTTCAGAATGCCCTGTAATTCTTTCACTCTTTGAATGGTTTTATACTTTTTTGTTATGTTTGATATTATTGTATTTGAAACTATGCTCAACTATAGCAGAAAAAGAAATATTGTGATAGCTATTATTAATGTCCGGTTGTCTTAATGTTAAGTATTGTGTTGCCTATGTTGTCTGGTTCCGATCTGCTCTCTACTGACCTCTTTTGTCTTATTCTCTTTAAAATAAAATGAAAAAAAAATCAAAAAGAAAGTTAAATACTCATGGTTTGTATCTATCTCCCACCCATCTCACGCACTCATAGGTGGGTCTTTTTGAGGTGACTGGATCTAGAATGTGTGGATATGGATATGGGTGTGTGATAATTAGATTAGTCCACTGATTGGTTAGCATTACTCTGGATATAGGTAATGGGAAGCCCTACTCTAGGTACAGGTGGCACTGTAACCTGAATGGAATGAAATGGAAAGATGGAAGATGGGCTTCTGTTGCTTGCTGCTTCATGCCTTTCACATGCCACACCATGAATTATTTCTCCTCTTTGATACCCCTCTGCCATGCTACCCTGCCTTGGAACCAGCTGACTATGGACTGGAACTTCTACAAACAAATAGACCTTTCCTCCCTTAACTTGTGGGTTTAAACATCATGGAAGTAACTAAGACAAATACTCCCAACATATGATGGCACAAGGTAAATAATCCCACTCTTAAATGTCTGAGTCCATAGCAAAGAATTAGAACAAAGCAGGACCAAACCCTATCACTGAAAATAGTAAATCCGTTAGCTATATACCCCATGCATGGGGCAAGTTGTGGCAAAACATGAGCTCCAAAGTATTTGGGCAACCCCACCTCTATGGCAGTGCTGATTGCAGCCTTCATTGTCTCTTTCAAGGTGGCTTCTCTTTCTAATCGCAGTTTTTCTCAGCAGACAATCCACATTCCTAATATCCCAAAATTTCTGGCATCTCTGCTGCACTTTGGATTTCAGTTACATAGTTTCATGCACGCACTTTTTAGTGGTGCACAGCCCGTTCTCCCTCCCTTCATCTGAAATCTAAATGGAAGCCTCCAGGACCCCATAACTCTTACATTTTGCCTGCTTCTGAGTGGCTGGATGACTGGCCTCCAGAAAACTCTCTTAGTTGGCTCCGAATGAACTGAGCTTCTTGTTCTCTCTTCTCAAAGCAAAGTCTTTCACATTTGCACCCTTGAGCCTGCAAAGGGTGGGGTCTTGCTGATTCCTTAGATGTCCTCAAGTCGTCTTTCTTGCTGTCCTGTTGTAAAGCAATTTGCTTCTGCTGAATGTAAATCTTTTCAGCAACTATACTACCAATAGACCAAGTACTTTGCTTCTGTCAAAACTGAAGGGATTTTGCAACTTTTGACTGTACAATTTTCTCCTGATTTTACTGTAGTTCTGACTAAAGGCAGCCATTAGTGTTCCTGCCTCAGCTTGAACACTGGACTCTTTTAAATTTCCTCTGCCAAATTAATTAGTCTATTACCTTTATTCTCAGTCCTCTGCAAAGTGTCAGGATATGGTCAAAATGTTGATACATTTTTTGTACAGTGTAATATACACATCATTTTATCTTGTGGCCAGTTCGGTCCTTTTTCCCAGTGAAATCTTCCAAGCCTCGCTTTTATAACCTACATTTCTATTAGTATTGTGATCTTCTGAATGCCAACAAGAATCTCCTGTGAGGCTGAGCTTACAATATTCTAGGGTTTCTCTAACTTACATCTCCAAAGTTTTCTGAACTCCTCCAGTAAAACAGTTACAAATACTTTTAAACCACATGGTAAAGTATAGTCAAATCAACAACCACACTTTTCTAGTACCAAAATCTTAATCCCTTTCTTGTTGCCTAGACACAATATCCAACACACACAAATTAAAGGAAGAGACACTTATTCAGCCTCATGGTCTTTTGAGGATTCAGTTCATACACACCAGACTCCAAGATAGAAACAGTATGGCAAAAGGACATGGCGGGAAAATGCTGCTCATGTTATGACAGCCAGGAAACAGAGAGAAAAAGGAAGAGCCAATAAGGAAGATACACTCATCCAGATTACACCCCCAGTGACCTTCCTCTTCTATCTCTTTTGACTTACCTCCTAAAAACATATTAGGTCTGGATTCATCAATGAATGAATCCACAGATGAGTGTAACACCACCATGATAAAATTACATTCCTAAGCCCTCAACTCTGGACACATGAGACTCTGAGGGATTTTTCTAGACATAAACCATAACAAAAACTCTCCTTGGAGATTCTTGTGGAGCCTTAACTAGCAAGGTACCAAAACTCACAACTCGATATGGCCCAGGAGCCTTGCACTAGGAAGAAACAATTCTCATGAGACTAAAAATACTTTCATTTATTTAGGAGAGTTGGGTGAGGTTGTGCAAGCCTATAAGTCCATTACTCTGGAAGGCTGAGGCAGGAGGCTTGCAACTTTGAACCCAACCAGGGCAACTGAGTGACAGTAAAACCAAACCTCAGAATTAAAAAGTGTCAAGAATGTAGCTCAGTAAGAAGGCCTTCTGTTCAATCCCCAGTAGGACCACAAAAAATTAGATAACTACCCAGGAAAGGTAGTTATCTGAATTGAAGTTAAGTACTTTCACATGAAGTTATACACAACAGTGTCTTAACTACCATCCTCCCAGTCATATATGTTTGTGTGTGTGTATATATATATGTGTGTGTGTGTGTGCATATTGTATGTAAAATTATTCTCAATTCTACAGGACAATTTTATTGGGTCCTTCAGTCATCTTTTCTACAATAGAATGTATCTTAGAGTTTTAAATGAGAAATATAACCAAGATGCAAAAATTTAATATATGGATTACTTTTCAACTATTTATGTATATAAATTATGAAGCATCATAGTCCATAAAGAAATGCATCATGTGGCCAGACATGGTGGCACACATCTCCAATCTCAGCATTCAGACAGCTGAGGCAGGAAGACTGCTGTGAGTTAGAGGCCAGCCCAGTCTACAAAGCAAGTTTAAGACCAGATTGAACTGCATAGAGAAATCATGTCTCAAAAACACACACAAAAAAGAAACATTTTCTCCAGGAAAGCAATGAATTAAGTTTCCTACCATATGCATTGTAGCCAAGACATTTCCTTTAACTAAGGAGTAAAAAAACTTATTATACCTTAGAAGATGAATTCTCAACACAAAACCTCTTCCGTGTGTCTTCTTCAAGCAAAATACAAAGCTTCATTTATTTCTTGTATGAAGATTTTAAAACTCACAGGAAGTAATTCAAGTGACACTTTACAAACTTATTATCAGAAAAAAATCTACTCAAAGTCATCAGTACTAGTTATAATTTGGAGATTTGCTGATCCTGAGACATTTGCTGTTTCACTATCTTAAAAATCCTTACAAGTAAATTATTCTTAGACAGCATTTATTTTTCAGTTATTGACAAAAAATAGTTTGTTGCAATCTCCATGGAGTGCTTTCTAAAAAATTATAAAAGATATTGCATTTACATCAGTAAAATCTACCATAGAAGATATTTTTTCTAAAACCACTTTTCTCTAGTTTTCAAAATCATAAACAATGAATTAATGTTCCAACTCTCACAAAACTACATTTTATTGATTGTCCAACTATGTCAAAATATAAAATATATGAAGTTATTCTGCATAGCTCCTACACTGATAAGAGAAATAATTTTGGAATTATCTCAAATTATATTTCTAGCATGTATTAAGTTTAATTCTTTTAGTTATAACAGTCTCATAAGCTACTCATTTGTCACCATTTACATTGCAAATTTTTTCACCCTCTACAGGTGAATAACAATTCTAGGAAGTTGCTACAAATAATAGTACATTTTATTTGTACTTTCCTGATTTTTCAGTTATCAAATACTTGTTTTTAATGTTGCTAGAAGGTTCATGTTTTGACAAAGAAAGAAAAAAATAAAATCATTCCCTTAATTACACTAATAACCTATAAAAGGAAGTAACTGAGAAATCCTAGCATGTATAGTTATATGATGTTCAAATTACCTAGTTCTTTATTTTAAAATAAAATATATTTTCCACTGTAACAGCTTTGTAATTCTCTACACATACACTCAGTAGTTTTTTAAAATAACATAAGAATTGTAACTGGTTCTCGAATTGCTCACCACTACTTACAGTCTTAGTGATATTTCTGTTTGCAATTTCTCTCTCTTTATGACATTTGAAGATAGGACACAGTGGACCTTCTCTCTCTGCGCATTCCATGTCCACAGATTCAACCAACCACAGACTTAATATTTTCCAAAAGAAAATTTATGTCTGTACTGAACATGCACATTTTTTCCCTGTCATTATTCCCTAGCCAGAATAAAAACTATTTACATAGCATTTACATTGTGTTAGCATATTAGTAATCTAGAGGTTAAATTCTGTGTAAAAGTGTGTGTGACTAACACACAAACACTATGACATTTTACTCAAATGCCTGGAGAGTTTGTGGAATTTGCTGTTTATGAGATGTCCTAGAACCAGTCCCCCAAGGGTACAGAGAGAAATGTGTTGTGCTTTGGAAGGACACCTCTGGCTGCAAACCTCAAGGCATTACTCACATCACACTTCACAAAGACTGTAGCACAACCTATTGCATGGGATTTAACTCCACTCAAACACTTCCCCAATCATGTACCAGCTATACAGGCTCCACATACTCATAACTAGTAAACAATTACTTTAATAACATTAAATGTAAATAGAGAATTTACTTATTGCAAGAATTTTGGAAAACTAAAACAGGTGCAATGAAGAAGTTAAAGTTTCCTGAAGTACATTACTAACTTACATGTCAATGTGTATATTTTGTGTAAAGGTGTATACACCGCACACCAAATTGAAATCATGCTATGCACATTATGTGGAAGGCTATTCTCCATACTATAGATATCTTATGAAACTTTTAAGGATACTAATGTATTTGATAACTTTAAATTGTAATTCCATATAGGTATAATAGCGATGATACTATCATTTGCTGAGTAGATGATTTTTTTTGTTTGCACATAATTTCTTCAGGTGTACCTTTTTTTAAAAAGATACTTTAAAATTAGTTAAGAACCCATGAAAGGGCTGAACTGCATATTTCTCTTCTTCCTCAGTGCCTAACATGAAACATTTTATTTTCACTGCTACTTTACTGTGGATAAAGTTGATAAGAAAATCAGGTCCCTTTTTGCTCCACTTTTTTGCTTCTCAATAATTTGGGATAGTTCATGCATAATTTGATAAGATAGAGTTCAACAAACAGGAAATGAAGCAAGATACCTAAGCTTTAGTGCTTTGTGAAAATACTGAAAGGACTTTTAAAATGGCCCTCTGCTAATTGAATTGGGAAGACCAATATTATATACTCAAGTCCACAGGCAAACATTTTGCAATGGGCAGTTCACATCCACTACATTCCTCTATCTGACCTCTCCATCCTTACACTCTGAATAATGTCATCCGTTCTTGCTTTTTACAATGTCTTTTATGACAATTACTACTACACTGTAAGTTCCTTGCTATCTCAGCAACAAACTATACTTTTTAGAAGTCACTGCATTAGTCAGAGAACACCAATATGTACTTTGGTGTTCAATTTACTTATTCTTGCTTGGAATTCAGGAGAATAAACAGGACCTGAATGGTAGCCCTAGAATCCCAGATACTAGAGACCTGCTGTCATGAAGTGAGGATTGGTAGGAGTTGGCAGAGAACACTCTGCAGGTCCTCAGAGATGGGGCCACTCAACACAACCACCTCCAAACTGGAAGTGAAGTTTGCATTTGCAGACTTTCTCTTTGAATCCTTGCTGATAAGGAGAAGGGTCTCCTACTGGAGACCCCTGCGGTGAGCCTCCAATCTCCTGCCAGATGTTACAGCTCATAGCAAAAGAAAAAAAAAGCAAGAGACAAAATGGTACAGTGCAGATCTGGTATGACCAGTTGTTCACGAGGAACAAATGGCCACAAGACACCCAGAAACTCTGCATTTATTGATTGAGGAGGGGATTACTGGATGATTTAAGAGGGTAAAGTTGGTCTTATGCTGAGAAGGATCTTGCTTTGGTGCATCTTTAGTATTTGTAGTCTTAGTTTTAGTCTTAGTAGGTGGGAGAGGCTATCTCATCCCTAATGGGACACTGGAAAATCTCAAACAGATGATGCCAAAAATCCCAAACCTCCATTCATCCCTGAGGGAAGTATGTAAAACCAGCTATTGTGAATTTGTGGGTAGAAAAGAGAAAACCATTTCAATAGGAAAGAACCTTCCTCGCTGTAAAGCTTCATGTGTCTTAACAGCCCAACACCATCCCACGATTATGTCATTTGTTGTGATTAGAATGCAAGTAAGCATCCTCAGATTCTAAAATTCACAAAACCACTTCACCAGATTGTCCCTGAGACTTTATAGTTTAAGGCTACTTAGGTCAAGAAGTCCCAATATTAACAGCATTATATGACATCCTCCTCTTAGATGTGGTTTCACTTGCATTGTTTTAGCTGCCTTCGGTAAATTGCAGCCCAAATATAAAATAATTTGAAATAATTCCTAATTTTTAAGTTGCACTCAATTCTGAGTCACATAATGAAATCTCATGGTGTGGCCCCTATCCCACCCAGACGTAAACTGCCCTGTGTATGCTACCTGCCTCTTAGTCACTTAGCATCGTTTCATTAGCATCATTTCAGATCAATGGTTACAGTATCACAGTGCTGTGTTCAAGTAACCCTATTTTAATTTTTTTTAAAAAGCCCACAGAGTAAAAAATTAGTGATGTTGACCTTGTTTTGAGGGCCTATATTGTCAGTGTTTTGAGCTCTTTGCTATTGTTATGTTTGTCTTTTTTGTTTCATGTTTTTCTAGGAATTTGTTTTGCTTTGTTTTGTTTTTCCCTCTAATACAGAAAGGATAGGTATATATGTAGAGGCTTATACATGCCTAGAACTTCTCGTAAGCAGTTTATGAGAATCAATTATATAATACATGACGCAATGCACAGCTACTTTGAAGAAAAAGAGACATAAGGTACCCAGTGCTGATTCTATGGGGTCATGATGTGAAATCCAGCAATACTATTTTATTCTCTGTTCAGAATGATTTTAGTCTGTTTTGTATTGTTCAATTTCAACATACATGAAGGTATGGACAGTTATTTTGAAGAGAACGAGAGACATTATGGCAGCCATTGTTGGCTTCCCTATTGTCTAGTTTTGAAGGCCTAACATGCCTTCATCATCCTGCTCTGATCAGTTCTATACTATGTTGTTTGGTATGAATTCATTGTGTGTAAAGATATGGACAACTATTTAGAAGAAAACAAGAGACAGTATGATAGACAGTGATGATCTCCTGTTGTCTTGCTTTGAAATGTGTCACTTACATTGTTTTCTTCTGATCTGCTTTGCTCTGTTTTGTTATGTTTAGTTTTACTCTCTTTAGAATAAAATTCTAAAAAAATAAAATTTTATTACAGCACATTGTTATAATTATTCTATTTTACTATAGTTATTGTTAATACCTAATTTACAGCCAAAGTATATCTTGGGTATACAGCTACGGAAAAATATAGTGTACGTAAGACTTGTTTTACCCCCATTTTCAGGCATCTACTGGAGGTCTTGAGGTACACCCCCATGCATAGTGGAGCCCACTACACTCATCTTAAATATATGTATCTTTGAGTCAAGAACAAATGATCTCATAAGATTTCTGGCAGGCTAGTGTCACTTCCAACAACAGATTTAGGCAGTGGGAGGTGGGGTAGAGCAGCATGGAGGGGGTAGCAGAAGAGAAATATGTTAAATGGACTAAAGTACAACTTAAAACTGCTCAGTGGATCTATGAGCATAAAATAACTCTGTACACTCCCTTTTTGCACTATTTTTAATCCAAATCAATGATTTACTGCAAAAATGTTTACATTGGCAAGTTGAACTTCACTTTATCGGGGTTAGGAAGTGAACAGAAACCCCTAAAAATAGTTACCATTTTTTTTCATTACTGAAAACTTTTAATATGAATTTCATTGTTTTACCCCACTCCCAGCTTCTAGCAGTATTTCATTCCATATTAAGCATATCTATGCATAGAATCACATGCTGTTATTTTCTCCATCTCCTTCCATTTTGCATGAATCCCACTTAAGCCCCCTAGATATCCCAGATGTATTCTAATTAGAGTAGCCACCCTCAGGGTCCCAGTCATGACTAAACAGAATTTCCTGATCCAGTCCTCTCAGTTGTGTTACTTTGAAATGAAATTACTTTGAAATGATGCACCAAGGTATTGAAAAATATCAACCCTAGAGAACAAGATTTATCACCCCTATCAAAGAGCACTCACATAGATGAATTCTGACTTTTCCCCTAATATATGTCAGGACCCACTTATTGTTTAATTAGCTGATTCTATGTAACTTTTGCAACTAAATTTGACAACATATGCACCTCTTTCTTTTCTTGTATTATTATGTAACCTAACATGAATTTAAAAAGATGTGAAACTGAGAGTTCAGTCTTCCAAGTCATACATTCTTTGACCTACAGTTTGGCATTCTTTGGGTAATAGGAGTTTTGTGATGAACAAAATCATCTTGGGAAATGGTAGGTTCTGGTAGTATTTTAAAAATGCAAAAATCTTGATACCAAGAATTATTTCTAGAATTATTTCTAGAAATGAGTAGTTTATGAGAGATAGAATGATCCATGTAATATATCTGAAATATAATTGTCCCTGAAGTAGTCTTTGACCAAAATACCTGTTTACTGACAAACTGAACCAGATTTTTCATCTCTATGGTAATAGTGGGGTTTGCTTACAAAATTAAAAACGCTTCTAATTCTACATCTTATGTGGGTGAAGTAGCTTAATATCTAAGTTTAAATGGAAAAATGAATAACCATTCAATTAAGCAACTAATTGGCCATAAACCTTAATTTTTAAGCAAGATAAACCCATCAAAACCCTAGTGTCCAGAAACATTTGCATGATATAATATGCAGAAGTTGTTCTGCTAATCCAGCACTCTGCTCTCATTTACTCTAGTCTAATAACAATATCCCTTTCTTTTGTGAAATTTCTCCATCATTTCATCCCAGATTTTTAAGTGGAGTCCACCATTAATAACCACACTCTTGCCAAAAGTTGGGTGGCCCCAGGAAACATCCTGAACTTATTGTTCTGTCTCTGAGAATACACTGATTTTTTAACATGAAATGTGTGACTCAACGTAGATCAGAATACTCAAACTGGACAGTTAGACTCTAGCTAGAGATTGTTTGGATATTCCTTTTGCTTCTTGAATCATATAAATGGAAGCCCTTTAGGTCCATAATAGTGGATTTAGAGTCGTGTTCCCGACATGAAGAAAATGCATCTGGAATGATTTTTAAAAACCTGATACACATAAAGAATCAGAAACAAGAGTCAGTGGGAAGAATATACTTGACTGGGTAAAGTCCATAATCCCTTCATCTTTGAGTTTAATTCCAGCCCAGTAACTGCCATGAGTTAGTACAATGATGCAATAAAATTCTTCACTTTAAGTGAGTTGAATTGAGATTAAAATATACTGAAGTAATTGAAAGTTTTAATATATTTCAAGAAGCTAGTGGGTTATGACCAGCTAAAAATTTTGTAAAAGGCAGGTTTGTATCTAAGCACATAGGATATTCAATGCACATTTCCCAAAGGAGAAACTGGCATTTGCAAAAATGTTTACCTCATGTTTTTCTCACATGATTGAAATCCTGCCATTTAAGCAATTTAATAGCAAAATACAATGGAAAAATTAAAAATAATAAAATGCTGACTAAGCATTTCCAAATACATAGTCAACAATTTTTTGGAAAATTATTCAACGTCGTTAATCACCAGGAAAGTTAAAATCTAAACCACAATGAGATATTACCTCATACCAGCTAGACTATTATCATCAAAACAAGAAAAAAAATCCTGAAAGTATGTCTAGAAAAAGAATCTCTATGCATTGTTGTTTGGGAGGAAAATTAGAACAGTCAGTATGGAAGACTATATGGATATCCATCAAAAGTAAAAATAGAACTACCATATTATCCACCAATCCTACTTCCAGGAATACATTGAAAGGAATTGAAATCAGAATCTAAAAAAGATATTTTGCATTACTATGTCATTACAGCATTGTTTGCAATAGCCAAGTCAAGGAAACAACCTAAATGTTCAACAGTAGATGGATGAACTGATAAAGATTGATTGTGATGATAGTTTCATGAATGCATATTTGTTTCCAAATTCATTAAGTTCTGTATGTGTTTAATATGTACATCTTTTTTATGTAACAATTTATACCTTGATAAAGTAATTTTTTTATTGAAAGTGAAATAGAGCCTTTTCAAACAAATGAAAGCCAAAACATTTGTTGTTAAAAACATTATATGAAATGTTAAAGGAAAACATGGATTTACACTTAATAATAGATTGTGCAAAATGTTAAATATGTAAGTAAATATAAAGACATTTTATTATTTTGTTTCTTTAAGAGATGATTGATTGTTTGACATGTATTGTGGAGTTTTGACATGTATATTTAGAAGCAAAACATGTAATAACTGAAAGAGCAAAAGAGAATGAAATATACTGTTTTAAGATTTGTATACAAATGAAGTGGCATTATATTTAAAGGTAGAGTGTGACAAATGAAAGCTAGATGTTATAAACCCTCATACATCACTTAGAAGGTGGAGTTATATAGCTAATAAACCAATGAAAGAGGAAATGATAAAATACAGGAAAGCACTTCATTCAAAAGCCAAAAATATAGAAAATAAACCAGTAAAAAAATGGATCAAATAGACAATAAATATCAGGATAGTAAATTTAAATTAAAACATACTGGTAACTACAGTAAGTGCAAATGTTTTAAACACATCAAAATAGGCAAAATTGCCATACTGAAAACAAACAAACAAGATCCAACTTCCTGCAGTCTATGAAGAAACATATTTAAATATAAAGATACACATAGTTTAAAATAAACATATTAAATACTAAGTGTATAAAAATTGAAGTAACTACATTAGGATCAGACAAAAAAACAAGGAATTCTGTCAAGATACAGAGGAATATTTTATAATAATAAATTAATTCAATCTAAGATAACAAAGCATCCTAATTAGGTATATACTTATTAAGGAACTTCACGGTACATAAGCCAAACCAACAGGACTGAAAACAGAAAAAGACAAATCTACAAATGTACTAAGCTATTTTGAAGCTCCTTTTATAATTGATAAAAACAAGGAGACAGAAAAAAGTCATAATGTAGAAGATTTAAAATGCACCATTAAAAATTTCACTTTAGTGACATAAAGAATAATATTACACCAAAAAAATGTAAGACACACATTTTTGCCAAATACACATGGGGCATTTATCACATAGTGAACCAATTGACAATGGCGGGAATCTGATCAGTCTTCTGTGACTGTAATGAAGTTACTCAGTTAACAGAAGATTATCTGGGAAATCCAAAATATCTGGAAATTAACCATCCACTTCTACAAAATCTGTGGATTGAAGAAGAAATTACTAGATAAACCACAAAGTATTTTGAATTTCATGAAATAAAAAATTAAATAGAACACCCATGGCAGGAACAAACCCACCGGGCATGACCATTCTCCAACTCCAAGCTCTACATTCTGATTTCCCTTGGCATGGTGCAGCACTGATTCAGACTAACAGATAAGCATGATTCTGGTTGAGGAGACGGCTTGGGGAAAGAAGGTAAGCCCAGAGGACCAGCAGACCCAGGAAGAAAAAAACACATTCCTGGCCAGCAGACTCGAAGATTCCAGTATTACCCTTCCAAAATGAGTGAGTGAGAGACAACCAGGAGAGACCCAGTGGGGACATCACAAGCTATGCATAACCCCATGTGAAGTTTAAAATCAGGCTGAGAAGGACACAAGCCCTCCTCTCCATGGGTCTCCCATAGGGAGAAACTGTGCCCAGTGAATGCTCACAGTAAGCCCCACACTCTGCATCCAGCAGAGATCAGAGGACTGACTGTTTTTCCTCATCCACCGAGAAGAGCAAAGACATACCTCGGCTTGGACGTTTACCACAGTCTGGAGTAAACAGGCAGAGAGGTCTCTGGTTTGGGAAGGGCAACTCACGAACTCATGGGTGCTAAAGCTAGATGGAGAAAATCGTGATTCCAAGACTGCAAGTCCTAGAAAAAAACACTCACTGAAAAACACACAAGAGATTATTCTTATTCACATTTTTAAAATTTTTTAAACTCATTTTTTTAGTCTTCATTTTATTTTTTGGGGGGTAGGGTTTTTCTCTTTCACACTTTTTCTGTTTTTTTATTTTCTCTATTTTTTTCTTTCCCCCTTTTATTTCCTTATCTTGCTTTTGTTTCCTATATTATGCTCTTTCTTCTTTTTCTTATTTGGTCTTTTCTGTGACTGTTTTCTGGTACAGATATCCCTTGTTTAATGACCTACCTATTTAACAACTGTTTGGAGTTACAATCGGCCACTCAAACTTAGGATCTGTCTCTCTCTCTTTTTTTTTTTTTTTTGTATAGTTCTGCACATCTTGTCTATAGAACCTCAATGATTTTTTTGTAGAGTACACTGTGTTTATACAAATAAAGTACTGTAATTTTTGCTGATTATACTGTACAGTTCTATAGTTTTATGCTCTGTTATGTTACAGTACTGAATGTAAGAGTTATGCAAATAAAAGCAAAGTCATCAAGTTGGAGCTTCCTTTGACTATCTCTTTTTTCTGAGTATTGTAATGGCAACAATCAGGGCAAAAAATCAACCTAAAAAAAACCAAAAAAATATTTTAGCTCATAACCCAGATGTTTCAGCCCACAGTCAGTTGTTCATATGGCTTTTGGGCTTTAGCAAGGATGTGCAGCATGGCAAAAGCATCTGGCAGAGGAAACTGTTCAGCCCGGGGCAGCAGGAAGCCAAGAGACAAATGGCCAAGGTGTGGCCATCCCCCTCAAAGCCCCACCTCAGTACAGTCAGAACTATTCCCACCGGAGCCCATCCTCACATGTTCCACTCCTCAGCGTCCTGGGCAGCAGGCAACCACATGGGTGGGCCTTTGGGAAACATCTATCCAAACCATAAGGCTATATTCTATAAGTTCTTACAGAATCGCCACTGAGTATCCAGTCCTTACAAATTTACCCCCAAAAATCTTAACCGGCACACAAAAAATTCAGTTAAAATTAGGCACAAATTCACCAAAGGAGACAATTAAAAAGATATTCGATATCTTAGTTAGAGTATTAGTAAAATGCAAGTTAAAAACCACAAGACACAACCCCAAATCCATTAGGATGGGGAAAAAATTTAAAAATTGAAAATACTAAGTGTCAATAAGAAGACTGAGTAACAAGAATTCTTGTACATTGCTGATCGGTTGTTCGGTGATGTAAACACTGTACTAAACAGTTAGATATTTTCTTAGAAAATTAAATGCGTACCTACCATCTAACTCAGCATCATGTTCTTAAGCATTTATTCCAGAGCAATTAAAACAGATGCAGACAAAATTTTTGTCATGAAACTTAGAGCAGGTCAATTTATAATAGTCCCAAATCAGGATAATCTAACATCCAGTGACAGGTAAATGAATAAGCAGATTATAATTTTCATACAATGGAATACTAGTAATAAAAAGGAAGAAATAGTTTCTAATATATTCAGCAACCTGGGTAAACATCAAAAATCTGGTAAATGATAGAGTTCAGATACAAAATAATGTAATACTCTTAGATTCATTTGAAGTGCTATAAAAGGAAAATCAGGAAAATCACAGGTTATCCGCTATCAGAGAGCAGGGCAGACTCACTGGAGAAAAGCATAAGGGAAATTTTGGAGATGTTAGCCACCTTCTCTGTCTTGGTTATAATGGCTATATGAATGCACACACTGGTCAAAATTCATCAAATTGCTCTTTTAAAAATGAATGAAATATATATATTGCACTTCAACAAAGCTAGGGAGATGTTTTAATTTGTGAGAATAAAATTTTAAATGTAGTCTTATAAAACCACTTCAACTTTTTCTTTAATGCCTACTATAATTTTTATTTAAAATAAATTCTTACCATTAGCATTCCATTTTTTTCTCTTCTTAGTAATTTGTCCATGAAAATATCCCTTATTTTGTAGTTTTTGGTCTATCTCACAATATAACAGCAATGTCAAGTAGAATGAAGTCTTGGGGATACAAAAAAATAAGAAATAATTGGAACACAACTTCACTCATGTAAGGAGTTGACAGTTCACTAGCTACTGTAGAATAATTTCTTTATAAGAAAGAAACCCCCCTTCACAGTTCCAAACTATTAATGTGTATCTATAAAGAAAGAGCTGCTTTTGAAAATATCCTGAAAAATAATTTCCTGACAGCCAAGTATTATAGCCTACATAGTAGATGGAACATCTTTGTAAAACAATGAAAATTCCATCTCTAAGACAAATTACTATAGCTATTGTCTTTTTTTGCACAAGAGAAAATAAAGTTATAGAACCTCAAGTCATAAATATATGGATCATAGCTTGTGAATTTTGTAACATTTTATCAACTATAAAGGAAGTCTAGTGTAGCTAAGCATACACGTTTTTGGTTCTTTTTTTTTTAATGTAGCCTCAAACTATTATCTGTTAGTAGCCAAACAAAACTGTTCATGCTAACGGGAGGTGAGAAAGTTCAACTTGTTTATCCAAAGAGAAATATTTTATTGCTTATATTTTCCACACTGAAGTAAATTGATAAGCTTTAAAAGAAAAAAATCCCCTCATGCTAGGAATATGATAGAAGAAATTATCTTTGGGCTTAACCTTCTGCTTGGCATAGGCATAAAGAATGAAATTTTCAAAACTCATTTTTTGTACCATATTCTAGAAGTTCACATTTCAATATATTTAACAAGTAAAAACAGTCCCAAAGGTCTCCATGCAAATAGATTTTTTTTTAAAAGTATGTGCCTTTGTCATTTTTATTTGGTTAGAAATCTGCCAGCCCTCACCAATCCAACCCAAACTGCAACCATGGGTTACTCCCAGCTCACCATTCATCTTTTATTCTTCCCTTTATCCGTCTTACATGCATATTTGACAAGATAGAAGAGTTAAATTAGACAACAGCTGATGACCTTCTTTAAAGCATACATATAATAAAATAAGGGATAAATGTTTTCTAATTCCACAGTCATGCTTCTGATAAATGACTCAAATTTAGGATAAATTTTACTGTGTTTACCCTTAGTGGACCTTCGTTTACTTTTCTTTCCTTTCTTCTATCCTCTCTCTTCTAACACACCATTGAAAAGTGTTTGTCGCTGCAGTGGAGGTCCTTCTTATCTGTAACCATTTGTTGAGAATGTCAATATATGTTTTATTGTCCTCCAAAGAAAAGGGCAGTTACCTTCCTAAAGGGATCTTATTTCATTCACCAAGCTGTTTATACATTTCTTCTTCTTTCTAAGACTTCAGTTCTAATTGGAATATTTAGCAGTAGGTAAAAAAAAAAAACCCATGGAAATGTTTATTCTAACTGTGATTATTCGTGTGGAAGAAAAATGAGATCGAGGTGCTGTCACTCATGTAGGTTATTTTCTCCTTGCTGAAACAAAATGCCTAAACCCAAAGTTAGGGAAGGAAAGGCTCATTTAGATCATAGCTGGTAGAGGCTTCATTCCATCATCAGCTGTCTCCAAGGCAGCGAGGCATGGCACAGTTCATGACAGAGGAAGAGGGCAAGAGCAACAAGAGCAAAAGGGATAAGCAAGCCTCTTTACCTCCAGTAAAAGCAAGCCTTTATACTGTCTGTAGGCTAACCGCCCTAGGGCAGGTGGAGTACTCACACCCCCAATCCCAGCACTAGACAATGAACCAATGTCAACTCTAGATTCAGCTGCCTCTGAAAAGCCCACCCCCATAATCACATGAGGCTTTAGGGGCACATCCGGATACAAACTGTAACATTCTACCCCTGACCCCCCAAAAGACTCATATATATCTATTTATACAAAAGGCATTTAGTCCATCTCTTAGTGTTGCCAAAGTCCTAACCGTTTCACCATTGATGAAAAGTCCAAGTCCCAAGTCTCCTCCAAGACATAAGGTGAACTTATCTGTGAGCCCCTGTACTAATGAAAAGAAAGTAAAATACTTCCAACATCCAATGGTACAAGACAGACATTTCCAATCCAAAAGTTACAAACAGGAGCATACAAAGGACTGGAACCAAAGCAAGTCCAAATTGCAGCAGGGCAAACTAAATCCTGTAGGTCCATGTGCAGCATCTAGGGCAATCTATGGCAAATGTGAGCTCTGAAGAGCATAGGTGGCTTTGCCCCTGAGGCTCTTCCAGTGGTTGCAAATACCACGGCTTCTCTCTTAGGTTGGCTTTGCTCTCTCCTTGCAGTTTTCCTCAAACTACACTTCTTCCTGGCTTCTCCAAACTTTTGGGGACCCCACTGCACTTTTGGCATCATCCCAACAGCTTCACAAACTGCTCTCTCAGGGGCATGCTGCCTGGTTTCCCGGGCCTTTTGAAAACAAACTGAAAGCTATCTTAACCCCACAACTCTTGAACACTACATGTGATTAAAACCAGCACTGCATGGGTGATGCCAAGATCTGCTGCTGCCTGGAATAGCAGCCAGGCTTCCTTCTCTCTTGGTCGTAAGGGTTGAGCATCTGGATTGCTGAGCACTCTGAATCCAATTCTGAGGCACAAATTCTCCGAGCTGCCACCATCACAGAACACAGTGTGGCTGCCACCATTGTGTGACATGGCACTGTGCAGCTTTCTTCGCAAAGCGAAGTCTTTCACTTTTGCAATTTTGAGGCTACAAAGAGTGGAGTCCTGGTACTCCTTGTGATGCCCTCAGATCATCTCTTCTATTTTCCTTTTCCTTCCCAGCAATCAAAATCTCTTCTGCTCCACTTTTGCAGTCCACAGATTTACCAGAGTTTCCTTTCTAGCCAAACTCAAAACGTTTCAAATCATTCTGCTGGGATCTTTGCTCTTTATTCTCAACCAAAATCTAGATAAAAGTGGAAACAACGGATAGGACCTCGAGGGAGGGCTGTGGTACTATTCATAGAAACTGTCTACCACAGCGTCTGGCTTAAATCAGAAGCTAACATAAAATAATGAACACATAAATGAATCTGACTCCTGAGCATAATGAAACACTTTAGAAACAGCATTTGGGCCTGTTTAAGTCCAACCTATTAAGAACATATTCTCAGAAATTTCTAGTTTAGTGACTGACAGGATGAATACATGATAAGGAAAAGAACTTCCAAATGAAATAAGTGTCTTGATATTTTTGGAAACATAAAGCTTATAAACGAGTTTGTGACAACACATGATATTTCCTAATACGTTCTAAATACTGTATCTTTGTAATTAGTATATCTTTATCTAAGAAAAATATTCAAAACTTACTTGTGATTCTTGCTAGCAGTTTTGAAAATTACTTCTAGATATTACAGGAAATGGGGAGAAAAAGGAGGTTGCTTAACTCAGCTGGTTTGTGAATACAAACCACTCCTTTCTTTTTTTCTAGTGCTTCTGTATAGTCCCATGCAGACCAAAAAAAAAAAAAAAGCAGTTACTAGTATGCTAGTTTCTGTATGATATTTTTATTCTACTGTGCTAATATAACTATCTGATATGACAGTCTGGAGAGAAGGCTTCTAGTAATATTTCATGCTTTAACAGAGTTTGGTTTTTTCAGCTGGTTTCTAGTCTTTAATCAAGTTATCATCAGGTTGATTATGGTCAAAGGGAAGACTTAAAGAAAAATTTTTTAAGAAAAAAATAAAATTTCAAAACAAGATAACAGTAACAATGATTAATACATTGCACGTTATTATTTTTAAATTAGTTACTCAGAGTACAAGATAAAGGCATTTAATTGTCCAAACAATATTAGCGTAAATCTTTCTTTTCAATGAAGTAAGAGAAACTAGAAATATAACCATCTTAACTATTCCAGATATATATGTATATTTTTTTCACTTTTCCCTTCCTTCTTCTCTCCTTTCCCCTGTCTAAGTTTCTCTTTCCTTTTGAACAATTCCTTCCCATTTTATTATATTTATTGCACTCTTTGAATCTTATTTACTCTCAGATTCTCACACTAGGAAGATAACACAATATTTAAACATTTGAGTCTGGTTTATTTCACTAATATGTATGATTTCAAGTTGCATCCATTTACCTATAAAAGTCTCAAGTTAATACTTCTTTATGACTAAGTAGTACTTCATTGTATAAAAATGCCACATCTCTTTATACTCATTCCTTGGTTGATGAGCACTTGGGTTGTTTTCAAAATCTAGATATTACAAATTGTGCTGCTATAAACATGGGTGCACATATATTGTTGTGGTATGTTTTTACTTCTTCTGGGAAGATACCCTGAAGGGGAACAACTGGATCAAGTGGTACCTCCAATTCTAGTTTTCTGAGGACTCTCTACGTTGATTTCCACAGTAGTTTAGGGGAAGTTTGTAAATAAACAGTTAACCATTTTTTTCAGGAGGGCCAAAAACTAAATTCAGAAAACATTTACAGGCTATACACGTCTCCAGACATCTCAAAGATAGATTTTTTAATCTATCTAAGAAAAACTTAGTAATACAAGGTCTATATCTTACTATTTTATGAAGCTGAACCTCAAGTACCTTTGATAGTTTATGTTCTATACCTATGCTCCATTATGTCCATAATGTCCATTATGAAGAGGCATTAAAATATGAAATACAAGTCAAAAGTTGAAGATGGAATATGAAAATAAGTGTAAAATATCTCTTTAATAATTTTCATATATTTTATATGGAAATGGTTAATATTGTACACATACTTGTTTCAATAAGATATTAACATTTTCACCATGACATTTTTATAAACATGTCTGTTAACAATTTTTAAATTATAAATGTTATACTTTTGTGACCTACATTGTATTTCCATTGGGCAGAATTTCTCTATATATTTATCAAGTTTTATTCAAATTAGAAAAAAATTTTTGGAATGTGCTCTAAAGTTTACTGACCATGAATAAGTAGGGAAATTTAAGACAACAGTGGGTCATGGCTGCTTTTTTGAAGATGGGTCAGTGTTGGAGAAGTAGTAGCTGGACAAGAGATTTTTTCTTTTAGAAATAGTTGTTTTCAGATGTTATGGCAGGTTTTTTTACTTGGACCATATCTGATACTCATTTTCCAAAATTATGTCTCCGTTTATAGGGCAGGAATCTGTGAATGCATTGGAGTGCTAATGAGCAAGTATGGAGAAGAACCTCGTTCAGCAGCTGCTTCCCACCAAACAATGACTAATAATCCTACAAAAACATTAACACTGTAATGTCAAAAAACAATAACAAAATAAGGAAATTCCAAGGACAATGAAGCTTTGGAATCACTAAAGAATTAGAATTAAGCTATTCAATTAGGATGACATTCTTGCTTTTGGTGTCAAATGACATAATTAAAATATATGATGAAGGATAAAATTTGAAAGTTTTACTACAGTAAAAAACAAATGGCCAATGTCCTTCAAAATACCCCTGCTCACTTCAAACACACTTACTCTGTTGTTCGTACCACTCTGCTAGTCCTAGTGTCTTTACCAGGGGAGGTCAAAGCTTTGGCAAATGTTGCTGCTGAGTAGCACCCATCGGAAATGTAAAACTATGTGAAAACATTACAGGGTGTGCTTATGCCCATGTGTGGCACCATAGAACTTCTGACTCCGCCCCTAAGTCAGAATGACCATGAAAGAAAACATCTCAAATTGATTCAGCACAACAAAGTAAACCCAGCAGCAAAACTAAAAATGTACCCAAAAGAAGATTCCAGAACCATTTCAGAAAATGGCAACAATGAGGGAATAAGTGTGCTCAAATAGAAGTCTTTCAAGGGTGTTAATGGCAGTGTGTCTTTTACTGGAATAAATTTTAATTTAAACATTCACTATAGTTTTTGATCGTTAATCTACAGTTTGTTTTTGTTTGTTCACTTGTTTGTTTTTTGTTTTGTTGGTTGGTTGATTTTGTGGCCATTGAAAAGGAAAGGACAAAGTGCTAAAGATACAATGAGATTTGTTTTCTTATAGCTTTTATAATATCTCGCTTTCCTGACCCAGAAATTTAAATAATATGTGTTTTCTTTTATATGTGAATCCTACAAAATAATTAGTATTAATGAAAAAAAATAAAAGAGGCATGCCAGGAAGCAAGAAGGTAAGCTTTGGAAGATAAGGATGGGGGTCAAGAGAAGAGCAGAAAAGAAAGACAGGTTATGGAATTTAAACCAATGAGGATACATTAAATCCAGGAGCCAAATTCCCAAAACAAACCTCTCCATTCTCTACTATTAACATGAACCAACGAAAAGATTTGTAAAGTCTGGCACTTGCGACTTCTTTATCTCTTTTATCATTGAGAGAGGTAACTACTTCCTAATGTCATCTAATGAAAACTGCACATGTGTGACGTACTCATAGGAAAGAGATGGCTCTGGAGGTACCCCCTGAGATGGTAAAGTGTACAGCACACTCCCCAAATTTCCCAGTTCTTTTCCAACAGTGACTGTTTGCTGTGATTCCATCGCCTAGAAAATAAATCAGATACTTAGCATGCAGATGCTCCACCTGTGTTATTTAAACCAGAGGAAAAGGGACATGAGTAGTAGGTAAGTATTGTGGCTCCCCTTGTGTGGTTATTGTTGCTAGGGAAACCACTTCCTTCTAATCCTTGTGTTCAGCTTGTCCATCTCACTCTAGGGCATTGTGGCCTCTTAAAGAGGGCAACATCACAGCATGGCATAAGAGCAGGAAACAAAAGAGAAAAAACCAGTCCGTTATCCTGCTGCACACAACGTTTCTCAGAAAATCTATGTGGAACAGCTTCTCAGAAATGAAAATCAGATCCAATCCCCTAAAAACTACAATATGCACATGTGTTGGTGGCACTGTATTCACACATACAAGTATGCAAAAACACCAATTTCCAAGTCACATTTGTGAGTGCAGAGGGAATATAAAGTGTCAGGCCTGGACAGGACAGGGCTTGGAAGATCAGAGTCTCCGGGCATGCTGGGTCAGCAACAGAGAACTGTGATCTTCTAAAAGATACCATCCCTCGCTGCCAGCGTGATCAGAGAAGAGATTTGGTAGGAATAGAGTGTGAGAGCCGGTATATGGAGGACAGAGATCTCATAGATGCTAGGGTCAGGCTAAAGTATAAAATAAACAGCCAGCCAAGTAAGATAGCATCCTGAATGACTAGAAAGAAAGTTAACATTTGTGGGTAAAGAGCCATAGCCATAAAGGAAAAGCTTGTAAATATTCGGAATGGCTCTACAAAATAAACAAACAATACCTTGGCAAATGGTGATATACAGCAACTAACTTGAATAAATGCAGTCAAAAGCATATTTCTGCAGTTATCTGTACAGAAGATACCAAATTACCTGCTCCTCTACTTTATTGTTTGTTTTACTCTGTATTTCTAATATTTATTTAATGTGTTTTCTGTAAATTTTTGTCAAATTGAATTGAATAGAGAGGTTCATATGGCAAAAGTCAAAGTCTACCAAATTCTGAAGTCAGTTGGTGACGTAAAATAGCCACAACCATAGCAGATAACTGTGCAACTATCCCAGCTACATGGCTACAAAAACATAAAATGTACTACACTTACCTGAAAGAACCATCTCTGGAAAGATGCTTGTTATGAAATATCTGTACTAATGGGTACAGCTTGGTAGGAGACCATGTTCAAAGACTACTCGGGGCAGTTTTCTGTTCTTATAAATCGTACCGTATAAGACTTAACAAAGCATAAAATATATATTTGTATCTTCTTGAATGATCATAGAAGAAGATCCCAGAATGTTGCTACTATAAAGAATAGGTATGAAAATCTCCTCAGATAACCATATTAATTTAAAGCTTTAAGATTCTCCAGGGTGCTATTCTGTGCAATCATACAACACCATCACCAGAATGACACCTACAAATAGAAAATGGAAATTTATCTATGGAATACTGGAAAACAGAAACAAGTTGTCTCCCTTCAGTATCACTGAGATACTAAATTCATCCATCCGTTTCTCAAATGATTTTTATAGAAAACATTACAAGATAGAAAGATACCTCCAAATTCTATTAATACATTCAAATTGCCTTCCAAAACTTCCTTTTCACATGTTTGTGCCATCAGTTTGTACTCTTTCTACCTAAGATCTCTGAGAGAGAAATATACATTTATTTTAAAGGATTATGTAGAAGAAAATAGTAAACTGATACTGACCACTAACTAATTAACTGAATTAATTGATTAGTTCAGTTAATAATTCAGTTAATTAATTAGTTATCTAATTAATTAATTGAATTAATTTTAATTCATTTTTTCCAAAGAATCACCATCTTCCCAGTGATCTAAGACTACATAAGGAATCTCATTTCTGAATATTTGTGAAATTAGTTGTGAATAAAATTAATATCCAATTTCCTAACTAACAATACAGAGGCCAGTCACTTTTGCTGATAGACAGAACAAAAGGCATGAAATATTCAAAACTGTCCAACAGTGTTTCAAAGGTGCTCACCAAAATGCAACCTTAGCTCTTGAGGACCAAAAGTGGGAACATGCACAAGATTTCAAGGCACCCCAACATTCAACCTGTGGCATGGATACTGATGGCTGCTCTAAGCCAGATAAACGGCAATGATAAGGAGCAAAAATACTGTAAAAATTTAAATTTTGACTCTAAAAAGCCATGTTTTGGAAACCAAGAGATATGTTTGCTGAAGATTAGTACCATTAAATAGAAACTGAGTATTCTGAAGTAGGACAAGGAGGCATAAGAGCATTTTAAGAATTGGCAAGATTCCACCTGTCACAGGCTCAAGGGTGCAAAACTGTAAACTCTGCATTTGAGAAGAGATTCCCTGTGTGACCTGCTCAAGAAGGGATACCTAAGGAGTTGTTCCCCTGTAATTCATTCCACCACGTTCAGTCATCCAGGTATTCAGAGCTGCTGCAGTCATGATCCAAAAGGGCCTTGCTATTGCTGATGGTGATAGCAAACCTTGCATCATCCATGTAATGCTGGTTTTACAAGCATGGGAAATGCAAGAATTACAGGCACTGAGAGGCTTCCAACCAGATTTCAAAGGATGTCTGGGAAGCCAGGCAAGGAGCCTTAGAGAGGGCAATGTGTTCTGCTGAGGGAAAGGAAGCCAAAATGGCAGTGGAGAACCGAGTCGTTGGAGACATTAAGAAAACAAAATGTCTTCAGACGAAAACTCCAGACTGAGAGACAGAGGCTAAGAACCAACCTGAATTCCAACCAGCGAGTCCAAACAGGTGAGGCTACTCTAGGTCTTTGGAGTGAATCCTACCACTGCGTGTGCGGGATGCTGGGCATGACAAGAGTTAATGTTGTCCTACTTGGTTTCAGTCTTCCTTGGTCTTATTCTTTAGTAGGCACTAATTCCTTCCCTTGGATTAGGAAAGGTTTCTTTATGCAATTGTGCCTTGGGATTCGCATCTAAGAGTTTGTCTTCAGTCCCAGAGGAAATTTTGACTTGGCATTTGAAAAATGCTGGAACCACTGAAACTTTGGGGATAGCATTACTGCAGTTTTTATTATATGTAGGATAGTTATATCATAGTAGTAGAATTAAGACTTCATGATTTTTTGAGATTAAGTATGTTTAAGGAGATGTGTTTATGTGTAAGAGGTGGAATATGAAAGCTAAACTGGATTGTCAATTTTGATCAATTTTTGATTCAGCCAGAGAATCAGTAACTGTCTTAGTTACTTTTCTCATTGCTGAGACAAAATACCTAGTATTACGGTTTGTGTCTAGATGTTTCCCCAAAGCTTCATGCAGTCAGGTGGGGCTTTTTCAGAGGCCATCGGGTTTTGTGTCTCAGTAACAAGGAATGTAACTAAGACACTTAACAACCAAAGCTAAAGCCAGAAAGGTTTATTTTGCTCACAGTTTGTAGAAGTTTCAGTCCATAACTGACTGGCTCCAAGGCAGGGTCGCAAGACAGAGGGGCATCACAGAAAAGAAACAATTCATAGCAGATAGAAGACAGAAAACAAATGGATAGAAGACAGAAACCAAGCAGGTGAGCTATAAGTGACAAACTTCAAGCAACTTCCTTTCTGTCCCTTATATTTTTATTCAGACTACCCATCCTTAGGGCAGTAGCACATATACTCAGGTTACAGCACCCTTAATCCTACCCAGAACTGTTTAGTAATCACACACCTCTAATCCTAGCATCACACACTCTAGGTCCAGCCACCTCTGTAAAGGCCCACCTACATGAGACTTTGGGGAAATGTCTAGATTCGGGCCCTCATAGTAACACACACATCTGATTGTGTCCAGGCAGGTAGTATAGTTGTGTATTTGGGTGCTATATCTGCTCCCCGGCTCTTTCCTCCTAGAGATAGCCATTTGCTCTGCTTCCTGACTGCCATGGACTATGCCATGGTGTTTTGCTCCACCAAATCATTCTGCCATGATGGACCTGCTTTGAAGCCAGTTCACCATGGACTGAATCCCCTGAAACTGTAGCTGAATTAAATTTCTTCTTCAAGTAGCAAATGCGGAGTACTTTGTGCCAGTAACAAGAAAGCTGGCTAATACACTTATGGATCTGATAGAATTTATGTGCAGAGTTCGCACGTAAATTTCTTCTACGGTCCGCATGTCCCAGCCCTATTTCACCAACTAAAGTGCACTGGGAGATGTCCCATACAGTATCTCTTGCTCCCTGGAAAGAGAGACAGAGACAGAGACAGACAGAGAGAGAATCTAAACCCATGCAGGCAAGGCTTGAGGAACGGAGTAAAGCTTGGGTTTTACGCTAATTCTGATGAAATGCCGTAGGGAAGTGAAGCAGTCAGCAAACTCCATGTGGGAAAACACACCATAGTGAAGAGTAGATTTAGCCAGCACAAGAATCTTAAGAAAAAGAGGGGAAAACTGGGATCTTGAATTATGTTCTTCAGATGTTACACCAGTGCAAAGCTACACCCTTTCGGTCTCAGTTTTATAAACGTTGCACGTGGTAGCAAATAATCATGACATTCAGGCCATAAATCTACTTTGGGTAAAATTCCTCAAATCCAATGCTTTGTCTTTAAAAAAAAAATAAAAGACTAAAGCTAAACAAAACAATTGAATAACTCGGAAAGATTTGACCACATCCTGCTCACGTATGCCAAACAAGCGTCGTTTATTCCCCAGTAGCCCGGCACTTGATTAGTGCAGGAGTTCACTCCTGCCTGCTCAGCCCACAGGCTGAGCAACAGCTGAAGTCAGTGGAGCTTCCTCCAGCCTCCTCCTGCCGTTGGTACTCCTCTTTCTCTCCAAGTGGCCCACATGTTAATAAGTGACCTTCGACAAGCTGAATAATTTCTTCAGTACATGGATACATTCAAAAGCCTTGGAGGATTTGACTGTAATAAGTAGTCCTAGCAAATATATGGTTTTATGAAGCCTTTGAAGTCTCTAAAAACTTCCCTTAAATAGTCTGCATTGAGGTTTGGGCTAGATGATTTATCCAGCCCTTCGAAAGACAAAAATCCTATGATTCAGGCTCAGCAAAACCAGTTTGGTATTACAGTTTAGCACCCTTACTATGGCTTTCCCATCTTTAAGAATATTTCTGGAAACGAAGTAGTCTACTTGAATTGTTAAGCTAGTAACTATTAATGAATGTCCAGTCTTCACCAGGTTAGCAACGAACCAAACAAGGCAGAGATTTTTAGTTTCATCTCCACGGTTTAAAGAATAATCTGACAGAAGTTTTCATTAAATGCAATCAACAATCGCTGCTCAGTATGCGAAGCTGGATATCTTCTCGTGACTTGAGCAATGCTTACTACGTTTGTGTTTCTCCTTCAGCAAAGGCCTGCACTTTACTTACAAGTCAAACTTTTCATATCTATTTCCTAAACCTTATAAACAAATTTAAGATAATATGACACAATATTCTTAATGTTAGATTTTCAGTGAGAGATGTAAAATACCACAGAAATTTTCTTGGGTTGGTGAATGAATAGATTTCTAATCATGTTTATGCTAAACACCATGTTTTAAAATTTCAAGGATTTCTTATACTTATTACTGTCTTTCAAAATAGCAATCACTTGTTTAATCATGTGTAGCATCTAGGGAATGGTTTTTGGAGAAATAAAATTTAAAAGCACAATCTCAAATAATAAATAGGTACAGAATCATCATCAACAAAAAACAGATATTCTTATAAAATTGACTATCTTAATAACTAACTCCTGAATATCAAAACTGATTGCTTGATTTACTTGATAGATCAAACTTAATAAAAAATTTATTTTAAGAAGTATTCTTAGGACAAGAGTGGTGGCACACACCTGTAATCCCAGCACTTAGGAGGCTGAGGCAGGAGGATTGCTGTGAGCTCAAGGCCAGCCTGGGCTACACAGAGTTTGAGGCCAGCCTGAACTACATAGTGCAATCCTGTCTCATAAAGAAAGAAAAGAAAAGGAAGAGAGAGAAACAGTTTTTTAAATATAGTTCATGAAAAATCAATCTTTTAGGTATATCTACTGAATCTAATTTAATTTTCTGAATATCTATCACAAAGGTACACAGGCACTAGTTCGTGTGCTTTACATAAATTATTTACTCTTTGCAACAATGCTGAGTTATAATTTATTTTTATCCCCATTTATTGAAAAGGAAACGGAGCCACAGTCGTGTTAAATAATGTTTCTAAGTTCACATAGGGGACACATCTGATGTTTTGGCCATACCACATAGACTCAGAAGAGACATTCGTGGAAATCATAGTACACTTTAAATATATTTTAATACACTTCAAATATACCTTAAATATATTCAATATGTCAAAATGAGATTAAACCTTGTAATATCTTAGTTCTTGAAAGTCTGAATATTTTCAAAATATTTCTACAAAAACTAAATTCATTTGCTAAGATAATAAAGTCTTAAGAAATACATTCTTGTTTACTAAATATATGTAAATGGTTCTTGGAACATACCATCCCTTATATTTTCTTAAAAGGGCGTCAGCATGTCCACAGAGGAGTATGACTGAGCTACACCTCTTGAAAGAAGAATAAAAGAATTGTTAACGTAATTTTAAATCACTGTAGGAGGAAAATTTTAATCAAGAGAAAAGCTTGAATGTAGTGAGTTATGTGTAGCTGTTTAACACATAATTAAATGACTAAGTGAATAAATCAAATTAATGTATTCATGATTCACTGGACACCCTGTGTTTTCCCATTGTGGTGATTTATCTGAGTTACCTATCTAAATATTATCCATCCTTTAATTCTAGGCTCAAGTATTACCTCCACCATGAAGGTTTCCATGACTTATCTAAGGGAAAACAACAATGCTACCTTATTATGAACTCCTATACTCTTTTTGAAAACTTTAATATCTAATCATATGACTAAATAGCCTTGATGTAAATAATATACTCAGACTCTACATTCCTTGAAGGCTAGTGCTGAGCTTATGGCTTTATGTATTCTGCATACAAGCTAACATACACATATGAATATACATATATTTAATTGATTGAAAGATCTGACTGACTGCTCAGGCAACACCTGGACGATTTTCCCTGCCACTAGAGCAATATTGTTATGATATTAGAAAGAGTGGATAATGTTAATACAAACGTGATGGCCTAGTAAAAATGTTGGTAAGGCAATAAATCTCTTGAACCTAACTTTAAGTACCAAAAATGGTAGACTGATTTGGTCTATAAATTTTTGTTGGTTTTCTAACCTCGAATGTCATAAAAATCTACTTTGTGGTTACAAAACATGCAGTGGCTGTGTGTTTTAAACAATCGCCTAAGCTTCGTATTAGACAAATTTTCCAATGAATAAATATGTGTCACTGGAGACAGAAAAGTTGATTCTATATGCTGATTTTAGAAATTGGCTTTGCTGTAACGTTTTAATGTGTATTAAAAAAATAAACTACTATGCCAAATTTATGATTATCATACTAGTATTGCTTTGAATAGGATTAAAAGAAGGATTTCACTTTTTAAAATAATAATTCTGAATTAAAATATTAAAATAATATACAACATCACATATGGCCCAACTCTAAAGTGAAGCTGTGTTAATCTAACTCTTCACTGAAACCTAAGTTCTTACCATTATTCAATCAATAACTAGGCCTGTGAGTTAGTTTTCTGTCACTGTAACAAAACACCTAAGATAATTAACTTATCAGAAGAAAAAGTTTATTTTGGCTCATGGTTTTCAAGTGTCCAATCCACAGTCAGCTAGACCCATGACTTTTAGGCCTGTGATTAAGGCAGCTTATCCTGACAAGAATGCATGGGGGGGGGGTAAATCTGACCCATTCAGCAGCCAGGAAATAAAGAGAGACAGAGAAATTGAACAGAATCCCATCATCCTCTTCAAGAATACAGCCACACAGGGCCTCATCTCTTGAAGGTCCCACCACTTCCAGTAGCACTACCTAGACCCAGTTATTTAACACCAGGTCCAGACTAAAGCAAGTAACTACCATTTGTTAGCTAAAAATGGGCCACTATGTGTAAAGCACTAGGGTCAGAACTACAGAAATAAGATTACTAAGAAAGTGTCTTTCTTCAAAGAACTCACAATGCTAAAGCGATTTGAAAGTTTAGAATTTTTTAAAAAGCAGGGGAGAAAGTTTTTTTTAAACTTTTCAAAATCCATCACATACATATTCACCACAAGTAAAGTTAAAAGACAAAAGACAGATTTGGAGAAAATATTTGAAACATTATTATATGAAGAACTATTAATGCTCAGGAGGCTAAATCTGGAGCACTGCAAGCCTAACACCAGCCTAGGCGATTTAACTAAACATTATCTCAAAATAAAACATACGAAGTGCTGGGAAGGTAGCTCAGTGGCAGAGAACATCTGAGTTCAAGCTCTACTGCTGGCTGAGGGACAGAAGAACCATAAGTAAAAAGGAAAAAGAGAGAGAGCAAGAAAAAGGCCAGGATGAAATTTAGGGCAAAGCTCTGATCTGGCACGTGCAGGGGCCTGGGTTCAATTCCTAGTGTTGAAAAAAAACTGTGAAAAGATGTTCAGTTTCATCCTAAATACACAAATACAAGTTAAATTATAGTAAGAGAAGATTTCTTACTTCTCCATTTTGCAAAAATTCTAAAGCTTGATAGCATACCCCGTTACCGCGGCTATGGGGAAATGCACGGTCACATGGTTCTGGTAGAGGGCAAAGCAGCATAACACAGAAGGCAAGGATTTTACGAAAACCTTACAGAACTACATATGGGTTTTAACACTTGACGCAGTCTTCCGGAGTCAGGAAATTATGAACAAAGCCATAAAAAAGTACTCATGAGCCTAAAACATTTTACTTTAAGAGAAAGAAAAGTAGTACACCAAAGATTGAATGGGCAAATATCGAGAGGACAGCAGAGAGATATATAAAAGGGCTCTTATGGGTCAAGTGTGGATAATGTGAACATTAAAATAAAAAATAATAGTTGTTAAATATTACCTTGACTTTTAAAATCTATATATAGGTATTAATATATAGATTTGAAAATGAAAGAAAAACAGGAATAAGAGGTCTTCTGGAATTCCTTAGAATGCTAATCTCAAAAAGTATAAGACATAAGAATATTTAAAATCACTTTCCAAACACTATGGTAATAATCCATTCAGGCAAGATGTAACAATGAACGCAAAAAATCATCAGGTGAAAATCTGTTAGAAAGTAAGAAATTGACTCAGTCTCATTGTTATTTCATTTGCCACATTATTAATGTCAAGTAAAAGGGCCACATTTTTATTGTAGAAATCCTTAACCAAGCAATCAGACCGAGTATCACCAGTAAAAGGAAAGTAATATTGTGGGGCATGAGATAAATATCTTACTGACATAATCTTCCCATTAGAAATCTTTAACCTAATTTAATTATGAAGAAGCAATCATAGAGATTTAAGTTGAAGGCAGTTTGTAATACAATTGACCAAATTTTCATGGTCAGTAATTGGCTTGAGAAGAATTCTAAGAATATTAAGTAAGAAAAAAAGGAGATATTTCTTTTGTATGACATTAAAGTTAAATTGTTAGCAATATCTTTAAACTACATGATGTTTTATGCTAATCTCATTGTAACCACAAATCAAAAACAACAAGAGATATATAAGCAAAAATTAGGGAATTTCTGAGTTCAATTTCCATTAATGCTTACCAGACATAATCAGCAACATTTCTATACACTAACAACAATCTGAAGAAGAATAAAATATTCAAGAAAACAAATCAGTTCAAAGTTTCTGTAAAATAAAAAGAAAACATTCATGAATGAATTTAACCAAAGAGGTGAAAAATTTGTACACTGAAAACTATACAGCACTGATGAAAGAAACTGAAAAAGACACAAATATACGGAAAGATATCCCATATTTATGCACCATGAAATTTAATGTTGTTAAAACCACAGAAAATGTATAGATTCAATATACATACTATAAAAATTCCAATGCCATTTTCACAGAAATTGGAAAGTTCTAAAATTCATATGGAACCACCAAAGACCACTAACCGATCTTAAGTAAGAAAAGGTCTACAGGTATCACATTACCTGACCTTGAAATGTACTAGTCACAGGAATATAATTCTGGCATAAACACAGGCATAATAACCAATGGAACAAAACAGAGAACATAAGAATAGACCCATGTATTTATGGTCAACTTTTGGCAGAAATGTAAACAACATACAATAGATAGAAGACAGTCTGCTTTTAAGTGGTGTTTGGAAAGCTGGGTATCTTTATGTGGAGAAATGAAATCAGACCCTCAACTGACATTATTTACAAAAACTGTATCATATAAGTTACAGACTTAAACCTAAGACTTAAAAGTTAAACTTTTGGAAGAAAACGTTGATCTGGGCAATGACTTTTTCTTTGGATACAGTTCCAAAAAGGTGCTATGGTTGAGATCTGGAACGGCCCCCACAACTCTCATGCGCACAGAGGTGGGGCTTTTGGAGGGTGATTGGATCATGGATGTGCTACACTCATTGGTGGACTTACCCACTAACGAGTTCAGTAGCTAACCATCCTGTTAGGAGCCAGGTCCCGGAAGGCGTGACCTGGACTTGAAGGATTTCTTCCTGGCCCATCCCTGGCCTCCATGCTTCTTGGCCTCCATGACCTGAGCAGCTTTTTTTACAAGACCCTTCCAGCATTTTTACAAGGTGTACCTGTGATAGATTTTCTTTGCTCTGGGAACCCAAAGCATCCCAATGCATAAATAATCCTGAGTCATTTAAAATAGATTCTGCCTGGAATTTGTAAGCAACCAGATCACAGAGTTAAAACATGAGAAACTTATGTGAAAAAACACTCAAAATTATATGCAGTCATGATATATAACTCAAGGGCAAGAGCAAGAGTTTTTCTTACCAAAATATATTAATATGAAAAAAGGGACAATAAAATATGCATACAGTTACCCCAAACACTAAGAAAGTGACAGAAATATAAATTTCTAAAATCAATAGCTTAGCAAAAAATTTAACTTTGTATCTGACCTTCATCCAGAATAAAAGAGGAAAGATGAAATCTCAAGCTTAGCTATATTTTATGTTACATTTTTTAATTGGTTTAATGGATGATATAATACCAAAAGTACTCTATGTATCTCTGGCCAAGTATAAAATTTAGATTTCAGTGGCCCTGATTTTAGAGATTTGTGTTGCTTGCTATGGGAAAATTAGACATCATCTGAAGCTATAATTACGTCTTATTTTTGCCCTGACATTTGTCAGCTAGTCAACGTTCTTGCTCTTTCCATGTTTTGCATGTCAAAAATTAAATAAATTAAGCACTAATATTTCTATAAAAAGGAAGGGTACAAGAAGAATGGAAAATAAGTACTGTACTCTTCAGTTTAATAGATTCTCAGACAATCTCTGGGCTTTTTAAATTTTGGTTTATTAGTACATGTGGGCTTTTTTGGTCTCAAATAACATATCACTTTATTATTATTACTTCAATAATTAAATTTTTCATTAAACAGTTTAATGTTTAATAAAATGCATATAATTTCTATCCCTTTGCTACAGTTGATTTTAGTGAGTGCTAGTTTCACAGCTACAATTTAATATGAAATTTAATGCTTATCTTATATTGCAATGCATACAGGAGTCTTTATCTTTAATATTCCTGGAAAAGAATTTATTTGGCCATTACATCAAATATTATACTTATATGTATGTTAGCTAAAAAGTAAATTCTGTGATTGTTAATTAGAAAACTGGAATTCCCCCATCACCACCTCCTGCATCTTCAATACCATCTGCCTCCCAAGCCCAGCAAGGAGGGCAATGCGTTAAGAACCATAGCATCCACATTTTGGTTTGATCATATATAGCTGAAGAAGCAGCCATAAACCAAGTCCTGAAATATTTACTGCTTTATATCCAGTTGTTTTGGGAAATAAGATTTGTGAACGGGGATAGAAGTGAACAAAATTAATGCCAGTAGGTAACATTTGGATAATGTTGGCCTTGAAAAGTATAGAGAAGGAAATCAGTTCTCTTCTTCCTCATAGTTTTTAGTCTTTCACATCCCTATTAGCATTTGAGGGAGAGAGAGAGATTTAAAGGGGAGAGTTTTAGAAAGGAGGATCACCCAAGCCACTCCCACTGACCTACACTAGTCCTTCCGTGAGACGTGACAAACGAATGTCAAGCCTGTGAGGGGACGCAACAGATTCCAGAGTAAGACAACCTCTGTGGACAAGAAATAGAGCTCCTAACCTTTTGTGGAGAGGCTGACAAAGAGGAACACTTACAAATGTGAGAACATTATGAACCTGGAAACTGGAACATTTTCCCAGTAGGACATTTAGATCAGGAAAGGTAGAAATTCTTGAGTGCCTTCTCTGTGGGGAAACCATATTTAACATATTCATTCTTTTTCCCTTGCTTTCAGTTCTCTTCAATCCTTTAATAAACTCAAATATAACTTTTTAATTGTTTGTAATGGTCGTGGTACAGCAGGAATACAACCATAAAGAGATTAGACCTGCAGCAATCCTTCCACACACACCTTCCACAGCAGAATTTGGGAAGTA
>PVJX010001496.1:0-119290 GCA_004027295.1 Dolichotis patagonum | reverse complement strand
GTGTTGTTGGATTGGGTTTCATTCTCTTTTGTTTTGTTTGATTATGTTAAATCTGATAGCATGAGCAGCTATTTAAAAGATAGCAAGACATTATGGTAGCCATTTTGAATTTAATACTGGCGTATTTTGAATTCACTAATGGCTTATTTTGAATTCCTTTATTGCAGTCATCATTTTATTTTTATTGTTTCTATTCTATTCTGTTCTGTTCTGTTCAATTTTTACTATGTCCAAAGGCATCTGCAGCTATTTTGAAGACATCAGAAGGCATTATGGTTACTGTTGTTGATTTTATAAGGTTTTGAAGTCCTGTATCACTTATACTGGTTTATTTTGATTGGTTTTATTCTGTTTGATTTTCCTTGCTTTTATCCTCTTTAAAATTAAAAAAAAAAAGATTATCAAAGAAACTTAGATTTCCAGTTGCTTCAAGAAGCATGTGAAAATGCTTTCATTTGGGAAATTCTGTTGAAAAGCAAACCGTTGGCTCTTAAACCAATGGCTTGACCATGCCACATAATCAGTAAGTAGTAAAGTGAGAGACTGCTTAGCATTTCTGACTCCAGCACTGTGCTCCCCAGTGTGCTGCAGCACCCCCTTACTGGGTAGTGTCAGGCTCACACCTCTGGGATCCTAATGAACCTATCAGTTTCCTGGATTCTGCAGGATGGTGACAGGATGCCCCGTTAGAACCCCGGGGGCAGGTTGTGACAGCACTGCTTCTTTCAAAAACGGGGAACAGAGATCTGCTCATCAGTACCAACCACGAAAGGGTACTCTTACTTTCTCTTCCTTATTCAGGCTTAAGAAGGGACATGGGGCATCAAGTCTGACATGCAGCAGAACCTCCTGCTTACCACCGAGCCACTGTGAAGTTTAGGGAGTCAAAGGGTGACTGGCAGGAGGCTCCGCTGGGTGTCTGCATTGACACAGATATCACAACGTTGGGTAACGGCAACCCTGAGTGCGGGATATGGGTTTCTTGTTGTATATCATGCTTAATAGATGTATTTAATATTCACTATTGAATATTAAAACTATATTCCCTTGAAGTGATAGAGGCGTCAAGAAAGAAAGGAAAATGATATGTTATCTTTTTTGACGTAGTGAATATCAAAAAAGACTCAGAATAAATACGATCTTAATCTTGACAGTTGTGCCTGGAGAAAGCACATGATCGTTGCCCAAGGCACGAGAGCATGCAGCGAGCAGTCCAGCCAGCCTAGCTTTGTTTGGAGCTGTGACATGAAATGCATAACCTAAGACAGCCTTACGTCACTCACCTGAGTGGCCTTATCTGTTGAAGGCAGCTGTTTGTATGGGTTGTGTTTTCCTGTTGGCTTATACTGAGAAGTAAATAAAATTGTGGACTTACGGCAAGCCAATCCCAAAATACTAGTAGATCTCATAATGTAATGGAATAGTAATCAATTGTATGCAGATTCCACTGATTAACCCCAAAACTATTTTTAATGAACTGCAGATCAGCTGAGTCATCCATGCAAACCTCAAAAACATGAGCATCAAATTCACATATTTAAGCAGGAGAGAGAGGAACACTGAAACACTACCCGGTGAGTGTTGATTCAGTTCTCAATGCCATGAAATGTCTTTGTATTAGGGAATAAACATAATAACAAACTCTCGTGCTGACAGTTTAAAAGAAATACTTCCAATTAACATTAAGTTCTAAGTGGTACAATGTTGCAAAAGAGAAAATAGAGAAAAGAAACAAATCAAATTGATTTTTAAACCTAAAATGGGAAAAATTGGAACTGAAGCAATGGCATGAGCCCCATAGAATAAACTCAGTGTCCTAGTGTGTTTGGGTGACTGCACCAAAATACCATCAAGTGGTTGGTTTATAAACATCCGAAATGTGGTCTATCCACTTCCAGAAGCTGGGGAGTCCAGTGCATAGGCGCTGGTGCATTCAGGGTTTGGTGAAAGCTCATTGCCTCATACAGAACACCTTTTTTCTGAGTCCTTGCAGAGTGAGGGACAGGGCCATCTCCAGGATCACTTTTACAAAGGCAGAATCTCCTCATGTGGACCTGGAGGTGCTACAATAAGGCTCCATTTCCTAACACGACTGCCTTGGGCGTTAGATGCAAATCTACCAATTCTAAGGAGACACACACAGGCAGACCGTAGAACATAGCTCTACATAGTTCTGGTTCTCTAAGAATGTTACACTTCCGTGAGTCTTGTTCTGAATTTTTTTTTGTACCAGGCATTGAACTCATGACAGCATGCTTACAAGGTAGGCATTTATGCCGCTGAGCTAAATCCCTGGCCCCTTGCTCTGAATTTTGTATGGCCTTCTTTGATGCCTGTTCCTGGCCATGTCATCTAAGCAGACATCTCCAAATTCAGAGGCTGTGAACTGCAAGGCCTTCATTTCCATTCCTCCTGAGTAAATTTTCCTACCCTTTTTCCAGGGTGTAATTTCAACCAGATCATTAAGGATTCCTGGCACTTTTGTTGGCGAGAGTGCTCTGAGACTTCCCTGACTGGACTCTGACGAGTAGATATCTCCTAATGGCGAGCATATGATTTCATTTGCAGGATCACACAAGACTGAATTCCAGGCATGGCAGAAACAAGCAGCAGATGTTGCTTGGCTTTATTATCATGATATGACATATCTAGAATCTGGGCTGCAGAGAATCTACTGTTGAACCTTGGGCTTGTGTATGTCTGCTCCCACTCATCTGTGTTCTGAACACAATAACACCTTTGATCTGCACCACGGGGTGTTCTTTAACCAACATATCACCACTCCTGACCCTGTGGGCAACCCCCTACTCTTTCTCCAGACTCTATTCTATGTATCCAGTAGCCAATGGGGTATGGTCAGATTTACCCACTCTTAAGACTTTGAGATTGATATCTACTCTTTGATCAATGCAGTAATGCAATGTTTTTTCTAGGACAGATCTCTTCACATATATTGGACCATTTTGTTGCTATTCTCCTATTCCTTTGCTACCTAAGTTTGTTACCGGTTCTCTTCCCTGGTGATAATGTGTAAAAAGATGAGAGATGGTTTACAATGAAAGAGATCACATTCTAGGAATGCAGTGACTATGTCCTTTGGAAGACATGTTATTCTATATTTATACTATAAAATTCCAAGTGGTATATTTAGCATGAGTAGAAGATGAATTATTCACATTTCTCCACAAAAGCTAGGTAAAACTTCATCATGAAAGAAGCACAGTAACAGCTTTTAAGAGTCTTTGGAAGCTAGTAATCATGGGAGGCATAATGGATGATGCAAAGTCGTGAGCGAGTATATAGCTAAAATTAAACAAACAGGATTAGGGAACTGCAGAAGCAAGATCTTTATTTTCAGTACAGGCAGATTCCAACAAGACATGGTCTTGTAAGTAACAATGTTAATGCTGTTTTCTCACAATAAGAGACAGGAATCAGCCATGCTTTAGTCACTTCCTGCTTGCTGAGACACAATACCTGACTCCCTCACCTTAACGGAGGAGAGGTTCATTGTGGTCTTGCTCTTAGTCCATAGCTGGTGAGCTGCAAGGCAGGAAGAGACAGTGGAAGGGCCTGGGTGGAGGACAGCTGCTCATTCCATGGTGAACCGGAAACAGAGAGCAAGAGGAGGAACCAGGAAGGAAGATAAATCATTCCAGGTCAATGCCCCTGTGACCCACCTCTTCTGACAAGACCCCAACCTCCTAAATCAGCTATACAGCCCCAAAACCCAGTCACCTTTCAAAATCCCTACCTGTTAGCACATGATGTTTTTGAAGGACATCTAGATACAAAACATAAGAACCAGGAATTGCACATTTGTTAATAAAGAATTTGATGGGATTATTCCTGGACCTGAATAGGAGATATAAGCCTCGCTACTACTGGAAAAGATCATCTGCCATGGACCTGAGTTAATCCTGCATGTTCTTGCTCATGCACCAGATTACAAGCTTTATCTATCCCCTGATGCCGCACAGTTTCTGTGACTGACCCCTGGATCCTGGGCCCTGGGACTCTCCCGCTATATGCAAGTTCTTGACCAATCTCATCAATCTTGGATGAATCAGGCAAATATGCTGATGTTCACTGATTTGCTGTACAAGGAATAATTAAGCGCTTTGTCTCTAACTGAGGAGTCTCCTGGCTTCCTCTAGAATTCTTAAAATAATACTGAAATAATCTCTTAGATCTCAACTCCAAAATGTTACAGTTTTTGGCAGATGCCTCAAAAAATTTGCAAGGGCATTGATTAGCCATAAACAAATACATAAAAATCTTGACTCATTCTTCTTAATCTTCATTAATATAACTCATATAAGCCTATAATTTCATTACACATTTTAAAGTCATAGTAAGCACTTAGACAAAGATTTTATATAAAAAAATGTCCCCCAGGATTCTATACTCCCCAGGGATGGACCTAGGTAGACTCCAATCAATTGAATGGCTCTTTTGGCTGTTCAGCAGAAAATGTGTCCAAATTGGCTTTTTGTGACACTAAGAATCCTAAATAGTCTAATCATATACTCACTATCATTTTCAAAGTATGTGTTATACAAATACTCAAAGAAGATAATAATTAAAAAGAATAACTTTCTACTTTATGTCAGGCATGGGCCAAATGTTTGATGTAGCTTCTTTTCTTATTCTAAAACCCTGCTGTCATCAATATGTTTCACCTGTTTAGCAACATGTCTAAAACTTCAACCTTCATCTATTAAGTAGAATGTTTCAAACACTCTACTTGAAAGTGTGGATGGAGGTAAGTCTAGATTAAGAATGGTAATAATGGAGAATGGAGTGTATTTGTGGATATTTCCCCAAAAAAGACTGAATTAGCTCATAGGTCAGAGAAGAAGACCAAAGAGGGCAAAACTCGGGGATCTCAGAGGCCCAGGAAATGAAACTAGAGATGTGAACATCCTTCTCAGGACTCAGTTCCTTGTCTTTCCTTTAGTTCCTGTTTGCCTTTTATTCCTCTGTCTGCTTAGAAGTCTCAGTCCAAGGCTGAATCACTGCCATTTACAAATCCTGGATTAATATTCTCACATCTCCACCACTGGAGATAAAAGAGCTAATGCCTCTAATTTAAGTTTAAATCCTCAGAAGGAGTCTGATTGTCCTGACATGTCAAGTGCCTACTCCTTGGACTAATCACTGTGCCACAGTGTACTGTGATTAGCAACTGCTATTAAATGTAGGCCATTCACCCTAGAAGAAGGGAAAGGTACAAGGTGAGCCAAGCAGTGCACTATCACTGCAATAGATTAAATAAATGTGAGTCCATTTTTAAAGTTGTGAACTACTCCATCAGTATCATTGGTCTATTTTTGCAAGCACAGAACATGAATTGTTGTCCAAGTATGCAACTTGAAGGCTAAGAGCTTCCCAGTCTGTATGAGCCTTGTGACACTAAGAATCCTAAACAGTCTAATCATATACTCACTATCATTTTCAAAGTATGTGTTATACAAATACTCAAGGAAGAGTATTTGTATTACTGAGGTTTTTAAAAATGCTCCGTGTCACCAAGAAGTATATTCTAAACACATTATAGTTATCAAGGATCATCAACCCTTAGACATTCCTCTCACCAAGAAGGGATTCCCTTATACAACCAATAAAAGCAGGAGAGTGGATTATTTATCTTTAATATAGAATTACATTAAGCCTATTCAGTGTCACAGAAACACTCTTTAATTGATTCAGCAGCATCTTTGAATTTACATTAGAAAAGCAAGATCACTTGTTTAGTTATCACACATAAATATCATCCATATTCCAATCATGAATTTCATTGTAAAAATTGTTCATCTAAATATGAGCTCTTTGCAATGATCAACACTTCTGACAGCATGTATTTTCATGGACTTGAAAACTCTGCAGACTCTCTCACTAAAGGGCATTTTAGGAGCTCATTTTTGAAGACTATCCAGGTATTCATAACAGAACAGTGTTATCTCTAGGACCGTACCCATTTCTAATACAGGCATCTGGTTATTAGAGCAATAACAAGATGCGTTTGTTTAAAAAAATGGCTTTACATGCCAAACGACTCATTTGGATATAAGAAAGTTATGTGCGACAGTGAAAAAAACTAAGCTAGGAGGGATGGTTAGAGGTACATTTTACAGTGTTTGACATATGCCTGCACTCAACTAACTCCACTTCTCTCAGAAATTAAAAAGAAAAAAGAACTGGGACCCGGGCACAGTGTTATGTTCCTGTAAATCCCAGCATTCTGGGTGGCTGATGGAGGAGGATCACACTTAGGATACAAGCCCGGGCAACTCAGAAACTTAGGGAAATGGTCTCAAAAACTAATAAATAAATAAATAAAGTCTAAGGCTATATTTCAGTGCAAAAGCCCTAGGTGTGATCCCCAGTGCTGGAAAAAAAAGAAGAAAAAAAAGAAACACTGTTGAGATAGATGCTGATGATCTGAAAATGCAGACCACGACACTTAGTAGCTGCTGACAGTCTTATGTCATTCCTAAGACAAAAAGGAGCTGTTTACAGCTGGAAGTTCCCTCCATAGTTTCCCTGACTTTCTGAGTCCATAAAAATGACAACTACCTCTGTTTCACCACTACATTTACATAAAGATGAATATAGCACTTTTTGATTACATACATTTTCTTTCACCTAAATGCTTGTTTCTTCTGATTTCTAAGCCATCAAAGTATGTTCACAAACCTCAGGAAGCCCTGTGATCCCTAGACACTGTGTCTTTTGTCTTAAAGAGGAGGACCCGACCAAAATCACACCTCCGATTCCTCAAAATCTACTTCAATTAGGCCAGGAAATTTCGAGGATGAAAACCGTTTTAGGGGCACTGATTATGAATAGTGCTGCAGAGAGCACAAGGACCAACTCACTTAAATGATGTCTGTGGCATCATCCACAATCCAGCAACCCATTCTCTTGCCTTGAATGTCAGTATTAATAGTTGGGAAACTTAGATTGGAAAGAAATACATTTTAGAAGCAGCTGTTCCTAGGAAAGTCTTAAATGTCACCTCTGAGTTGAGTAAGTGGGCAGAATGCAATGCCTTCTTTCAATAGATGGAACAAGCTGTTGGTTGACGCCAAGCTGCACTCTGCACTTTAAGCCACTGAAAGGTGAGCGAACCTAGCAAGTTGCTTGATAGCAACAAAAGCCAGCTGTCCTAAATAAGAGAAATCCATTTTACATTATGCGTTCAGTTATTCAATAAATATTAGTTAGTGACGACCAGCCTAGAGAAGTGAAAAACCCTGGCAGGTTTGTAAGCCTGCAAGCAGCTCAGCAGGCGGATCTCTGTGTTGTGAGCGGAGCACAGCGCTGATAATACTAGAAAGGCAATGGTCAGGTGGTGTAGCGGATCGTTTGCCTTATGAAGGGGCCTGATTTTATCCTAAAGTTGAGGAGTCGATGAATGGTTTTACTGGGGATTGATGTGATTAGATTTAGAAAAGAAAAAGGGATATTTACAGTGCTAGTAGAGGGTTTTGGTTTCCAATCTTCCTTTCAGGATAGGATCATCTATGAGAGATTTAAACATGTCACTGCGAAGCTTCCATCCCTGAAATATCCCGTATAATTAGGTTAATGTAAGATCCCAGCATAAGAGCTTTTAAACAAAGTTGCCAGGTGTACAGGCAAGGTTGGAGAGTCATTGTTGTAAAAGACAGACTGGCGCTAAATTTATGGTACTAGAGAAAGCTGCATGTGGGAACTAAACTAAACATACCATAGAAAACTCCATGCTAGAACAAGAAATTTGGTGGGTTGGGTTTACCATGAATTATTTCAAAATAATGAGTATAAATAAATTGGTATCTTCAGGAACTAGCCACATGGCTCCACCATGTGGATAACCTGGGACGTATCAAGAGGCTGATTGCTTTTTCTTTCAAATTCTGAATGCTGATAACATGAGGACACCAATTGAAATAAATAAATAACCCAAAAGTAATGTGTTGATTAGAAAAGTAATGTGTTGATGTGTCAATACTTGGAAATACTTAGAGTGAAACATGTTATCAAAATCTAACATAGTGCTTTACATGTAAAATTTCTTTACAATTTTTATCCTAGATACAACATTTAAGGAAAAGGTATTTAGTTGCATTTATCAGGTTCAACATATACCAATAGTAAAATTGCCACATATAATTTTGGGTAGAGATATTATATAGCATTGCTTTGAGGGCTTTTGAAATGCTAAACACTTATAACTGCTTTTTATATCTATTTATAGGATTCCTTGAAAGTAGTCTCATAATCATACTACCCTTATTCTTGGAATATACTAAAATAATTCAGGTTGAACTTTAAATTGAATAGAAGAAGAGCAAAATAAATTGACTAATTTTTATGATGGTAGAAGTTTCTCATCTTATTTAACTACTCACATAATTCTCTTCAAAAGCTGGAATGTGCAATTCTTAATGGCAAAATAAAACACTTTCATAGTCTGTAAACTTTCATACATGATTGGCTATTGCAATTTATCAATATCTCTTCAAGCAAATTCTGAAAATGAGATTATTAAACTAGGAAATTAACATTGCACTTCTAATTCTCCAGCCTCCAGAAACTTGCACAGTAAGCAGTTTTTCAGTTCATAATTAAGGTGTACTTTACCTCTCAAGAATGAATCAAGTTTAAATTTCAGTTCCATAGTCTAATTTAATACAGGAATCTAAAGACTTTGATTTTACTTCAACATTGTTTTTATTTAGGAAGAAACATAATCCTTAACATGGGAATGTACTAAAACTGTTGAAGAGAAAAAAATAAATCAGTTCTAAAAAATGTCACTGGATAAGAATATCATGACACTTACTGTGATGATAGTGTTCTCTTGATAAGAAGTGCCTTTTATAGTTATGGGACAGTCATTGCTTTCATAAATATTTAAATAATATCTGCAAGGTGCTATATAGCTATAATAGATACCTAATAACAATATCTCTGCTTGGAGGGAGTTAATATCGTTAGGAAGTGATAAGATCATAACATATTTTTTTAAAAAATTAAATGAGGGTTGGAGATATAGCCCAGTGATAAAGCATTCAGTAGTGAGTGTGAGGCCCTGAGTTTGCTCCTTGGTGTGTGTGCCCATGCACACGCACAAAACACACACACACACACACACACACACACAATATCAATGACAATATCAAATAGATGAGTCACACAAAGTACAGTGAGGAAGTGTTTAGAGTGAACTGCAGTGTTGGGAGAGTGCACAAAAGTAACAGGATGCAGGTCACGTGGACCTAAAGAAACTGCTGTAGGCAGGAGTTTGAGGTGATGGAGTCAGTGCAGTAACAAGAGTAAAGGATGAAAAGTCAATTACAGTGCGGTTTTCAACAGGGAACCCAGGTGATTTGTATGCATATTAAAACTGTGAAAACAGTGTCTTTCGACAATCATGAGCAAAACATTTTCCATAAAGGATCAGTTAGTAAATATTTTAGGTTTTGCAGGCCATGTGTCTATCTCAACTGCTGGACTCTGATTCTTTACTGGAAATCCTGTAGTGAAGATAACAGTTCCTGGACAAGGGGCAGTGGTTATATTCCAGTAAAATGATCGGTTACTATGAAGGTTCATTTCATGTGTCAATTGGACTAGGATGGAGGGGATGCAGGTGCCCGGATATTTTTTCTAGGTGTCTCTACAGGTGTTTCTGCAGGAGATTAATCTTGGAACCAGTGGTCTGAGTGAAGCAGGTTGCTTTGACATGAGGGAGGGCCTCAGACAAGCCATTGAAGGACAGAATGGGAAAGTAAGAATGGTCTAGTAAGGGAGAGCCCATTCTCTGTCTGTGGCTGTCTTCTTCACATTGACTCACTCACACCCTTGGTTCTCCTCATTCTCAGAGCTTTGGAGTACTGGAAATAGATCCCTAGCCTCCCGGACTCCAGCTTGCACAAAACAATTCAGAATAGAGTATTTCTCAAACCTCTGTAATTGTGAGCTGATTCCTTATAATAAATATATGCATAAGAGGATTGAGAGTCCATGGCATGAACTAGTTATAAAGAGACAAAAATACCTGTATTTTGCTGGCCAACAACTTACAAGAAGCAAAGAGCTGTGTGGCTCTGGATATGACACTGTTGAACTTTCTTGGAAAATCTAACCAATATAACCAAATCTAGCCAACATAATAAGGCTGGTTGGAACAAAATTACAAAAGAAAAGATGGCTTTAGAGATTTAATTTCTCAACACAGCTACTACAGAAGTGATCTGAAGATTTCTATGTATGCCCTGAAATACTCTGCTCTCCTGTAGTTTCAGAGCGGAGATCATTAAAAATCAAATGCAAAATGTCATCCTGCAACTGACTGATTTACAGTGCAAGCTGAACTTCCAGCCTCACATGACACATATTGTTAAGGTGAGGGCATTGTCTGGGGAAGAATGAGATCTTACTTGCTGGGATGGGAATTTGTAAGAAGACCTGGATGGAACTGAGAACACTTAGCCCCTGAATTCTGATGAGTCTTTGCCAGTAGAAAGCCCTTGCCTACCTCCAATAAAAGCAGAACAGCTCTCACTCCTGTGGTATCAACTACTCCACTCTAGAATGAGGGGATTTAACCTTCAGGGTCTGAAAATCTGTAATATCTTTCCTCGCAGCAACTGCTGTGCAAAACAATGCCAAGTCTTCTCAGGACCCATCACTCTCTTGCTCCTAAACCTAAAGGCAAGGTACCAATTGTGAGCCACAGATGTTCTACACATTGCACAAGGGCTACTTAGGGTTTCTAATTTATATCTGCAAAAATCCAGGAACCACGTGTAGGGATGAATACTGAGAATGTGGGCTAATGGTGGAAGGAAGGTAAAAATTCAATCAGGCCAAATTTCTTGATATGGACTCATTAAGCAGGAATTCTGCATCTAGTGTTGCAGCTCATAAAGTTAGAAAGCCCTCTACTAGTTTAGTTGGTTTCCTGAACACACTCCAAAAGAAGGCCCATGGCGCGTGAAGTGGAAGTGCTGGATTTGCTTTGGTTTGATAAAGAAAAAAGGATTCAAAGACTCAGAGAGATTGAAATGTTAGAGTGGATTTGTTGTTTAAGACGTACTCAACCCCACTGAAGAATCCAGAGGTACAGCCTTCACCAACACTGGGAGAAATACATTTGTGAGGGAAATCCTAGTATCCTTAGAGAACTTTGTGATGGTTCTTCCCTGTAAGCTGGACCTCATAGTAGGAACTCACAAGGCCCTAACTCTAGATATGAATTTACCTTCTCTACATACATTACTTGAGCCAGAGCTATGGCCTGTGGACTCACAGAGTTCCATGTCCACTGGTACAGTGTTCCACACAGCATTACTTCTGATCAAGAAACTAGTTTCACAACAAAAGAAGTATGGCAATGGCTTCCTTACTTGTGTCAAGTATAGGTCCATATGTCCCAGTACCCAAAAGCAGCTGGCTTGATAGAACAGCAGAATGGCCTATCAAGGACTCAGTCAGTGCTATGCAAGGCTGGGGCAAAGTTCTCCACAAAGCTGCACAGGCTCTGAATTGCCATCTAATATGTACATCTGTTTCTTCCATAGCAAAGATTCATAGGTCTAGGAATCAAAGGGTAAAAATGGGGATGGCATTATATACTATTACTCCTACTAGCCTTCTAGAAAAGTTTATGCCTCCTGTTCCCATGACCCTGTGTTCTGTTGGTGTAGAGGTTTTAGTTTCCAAGAGAGGAATACTGCCACTGGAGACACAGGATTTTTTCCTTTAAACTAGAAGTTAAGTATACTTCCCAGCCACTTTGGACTCAGGCCTCTGATTCAACCAAAAATGAAAGGAGTTATAATGCTGTATCAGTTAGAGTATACTAGAAAACAGATTTAATATAAAATGCATATATGATCATATAAAGAGTTTACTAAGTCGACTTCCAAAGGCTGCCTGTGGGAAGAGGTAAAAGAATGCAAAATGACCATCTGTATGCTAGAGAGCTGGAGGATCCAGTCGAGATCAAAGGCCTAGTGCTCACTGCAGTTTGGTGCAAATCCATGTTGGAAAGCTGAAGGGTCTGTGTGAGAAGACAGAAGAGTCTGCACCGGAAGACTGAAGGAACTGCAGATGAATGTCCAAAGGCAATGACAAACAGTGGATCTCTCTCAAAGAAGCAAAGGGAAGACTAACCTTGTCTATTTGCTGTTTTATCCCATCCAGGCTACAAGCCTACTGGTTGGTGCCACCTGAATCCAGGATGGGTCTTCTCTCCTCAGTTTGTAACCTATATGTTAATCATCCATAGATATGCTCAGAATTCTACTCCACTAATTGACTATGCATTTCTTAATCTATTCAAATAGATATATCATAATTACCTATCACTAATGCTAACTCAGTTGATCATGACTAATGATGGAAAATTGGACTGATATTCCACAATAGAAATAAGAAAGAGTATGTTTGGAGTACTGGAGATTTTTTGAAGAATCTCTTCATACTACATGTCAAGTAATTAAGGTCAACGGAAATGTACTACAATCCGATGTAGGCAGAATCACTGTAATATTTATCTTTCTGTTGTTGAACAAAATACCTGACATACACAACTTAAAGGAAAACAGTTTGTTTTGGCTCATAGGTTCAGTGGTTTCACTCCATGGTCCACAGGCTCCAAGTAGAAACATCAAGACAGAAAGATGTGGCAGAAGAAAATGCTCTCTCTGCTCCAGCACAGCAAGGAAGCAGAAAACAGAAAAGAGCCAAAGAGGAAGCAGCCAGGAATTGGAAACAGTTCCCATATTCATGCTCTCATGACCAACTCGGACATACCAAGACATGTCCTTGACTAACCCCCTAGTGATCTATCAAGCCATTCACATTGACAGTCAAGCTTAATCATCATAAGTCTACCCATTTTCAACTTCTCTTTTCTTTCTTTGCCACATAACCTAATATTCATTTATTTGTCAAAACATTTAAGTATTGTTAATTACATCTTGTATTGAAGTTATGGGATAACAAAAAGAACAAACATCTCTCAGTGCACGTTTAGTTGTATGTGTGATAGAGCAAGTTAAGAGGAATTATTACCTTGTTACTAGGGTTATTTAAAGATTAAGTACTATTTGCACAAGTGTATATGGGCACAAGGTAAGGGAAAAAGGAGACCTTGTGAGCACTTATTTTATCTGACAATGGTGCGGATGGGTTGACAAGTGAATGCTATTCTGGATGAGTCTTTGAAAGAGTTTGTAGGTGAGATCAGCATCTGAATCAGTAACCTAAGTGAAGCAGGTTGCCTTCCCAATGTGTGTGGGCCTTATTCAGTGTTAGAGGTCAACATGAAACATAAAGGTGGAGCAAGGAAAACTTGGATCTCTGTGCCTGAATACACATACAATACAGAAATATAGATTTTATTCATTCTCTTATACTAGGGAACCTAAAGCAATTAGGGATCTCAAGATGTGAATTTTATATAATTTTTTGTGAATTTTACATAATTTTTATGAATCATGAAATACTATTCTTTTTTTTTACTTTTTTCAGTCATTTTAAAAATGTAAAAGCCATTCATAGCTTGCACTTGATGCAAAAATAGGCATTGGTTGGATTTGGTCTTTGAGTAGTAGTTTGTCAATCCCTGTCTAGAATGTGAGCAATTAATAGAGAAATACAAAGCATTTGGCCCTTCTCTCTATATTCTAAATTTTGCTTTCAATATTCTAAATTCTGAGAAAATAGAAGAATAACAAGAGAGGTAATGATTTTTATTACTCTGTAACAAAGGATATTTTAATCCAATTGTGGAAGCTTGAATTTTTTCCATCCAATGAAGTGTGGATATGAATCATTGTTTTTCAGAAGGATGTAAAATTCCATTTTCTCTGTATTAGGCCAGCAAACAATTCAGCATTTTCCTTTTTCTCTCTTATAAAGGTAAGAAGGAATAAAAATGTAATTTCCTTCATCACTCTAACAAAAATGATGAAGACTCTTCCTGATAAACTACCGTAATTCTCCCTGTTATCCAGGATCTAGAGATCAACTGAAGCAGTGTTCTCAAAAGGCAGAAGTAGCGTTCTGCATGTCCCTAACCTCACCTGGGATCCAGTTAAAAATGCACATTCTCGGTCCTTCCCAACACCAGTGAATTAGAAACTCCAGTCAGATCTGATGAACGCTAAACTTTAAAACCCACGGGCTTTGCATCACTGTGAGAAAATATTATCCTTGAAAAAGTCCTACCTTAAAGGTCCAGTCTGGCTCAAGTTTTCAGAGGTGTTGGCTGCCTCATTTTTTAGGCCTACGGGGAGGCAAAAACATCTTTACATTAGGGTGCAGTAGAAGAAAACTGCTCATCTTATGATAGCCAGGAAGCAGAGACAGGTGGAAAGAGCCACTGAGGGAGTGGTAAGGGATCCAGACTTAGTCCCCAAAGTCACGTCCCCCTGGTATATTCCCTTCAACTAGGCTCCACTTCCTGTTTCTGTTGTTGTTATGACTTGTGTCTAGAAGACACCCCAAAGCCTCATGCAGCTGTAGGTGGGGCTTTGAGGAGGTGGCTGGGTTTAGAGTGTGTTAAGGATGTGATGCTGGGGCCAATTCCTGGCCCAATGCTGGGATTAAGTGTGAATGCTAGCCCAGTGGTAGCCTGGCTAAAATACAAGCGAGAGAAAGAAGGCTGGTGGTGTTGCTGCTCATCAGTAGTCACGTGGTGCTTGCTGCTTTGCTTCTTCACAATCTTGCTGCATTCTGTCTTCCATAAACTGTTTCTCCTCTATGATGCTCCTCTCCCATGCCACCCTGCCTTGGAACCAGCCCATTATAGACTAAAACCTCTATAAATTGTGAGTTGAAATAACCTTTTTCTCCTTTAACTTTGGGTGTCACGCATTTTGTCTGAGCAGTGAGTAAAATAACTAAGGCAATTTATTTTTCAGCAATCCCATCAAATTATGATCTTATCAGAGGCTTAACCCTCTGAAGTTAGAATAATCAAGAGCCAGTCACTTTATTCAAATCTCATTTGTTAGCAACAAAGTCTTTAGCACATGAGTTCTGGAGGACATTTCAAATCTAAACTGTGGAATTTGAGAGAAATATTGTTAAGAATCCATGGCACTGAAGCTCTGTTTGGATCTGTAGAACCAGAGCCTCTGGTTTTGCAAACAAATGCAATGAGTTTGCCTCTTGATTAACATAAAGCCAATAAAAGCAACAAAGAGATAAAAGAATAAAAAGATATTTGTTCCTTTCAGCAAGTGAGGAACATGCTAGAAATAATTTTCAAGTCACTCTTTAAATAATGAAAACAAGGGCTTTTCTTAGGGAACCATACATATTCACACCAGAAAGATTTATCTTTCCACATAGAAGTGGGTGCATACCTGCGAATGCTCAGCCCAAGGTCATACACTACATATTCAAAACAATGGCAATGGGAATCCTTAGAGGCATAGAAGTTAGTATTAAAATGAGCAAAGTTCAATGCAGTCATCTTAAAAGAGCAACTCGTAGTGAGTTTGAGTTTGGTTGGTTCATTGTATGCTTCTCTGGAAGACTTTAGCTGAAACAAAAAACATTTTTGAAGGAGAATTAAGGGAAGTTATTTTAAGGGACAGATCTCTCTCCCACAGCAGGAGATTGTCCTTAGAAGCACCTGACACTCAGCTAGCCATTTTTATTTTAGTGAGCTCCTGGGCGATCGTTGTGTTGATTTCATCTATGGAAGTCTTGATTTTAGAGTTGCTGCTTGCCTTTCATCCCACCAGCCCACCCAATCAATAGCACTTTGCCAATTCCTATATATTTCACATTTGCAAAAACTTCCAGACCTAATGTTCATTATTAGCAAAATCTAATTTTTTTAATCCATAATTCCCAGGGCCAGTTGCAGAATTTACACACAGAGACATTACATATCTATTATATCTCAGATAGCATATGTTACATTTTATATATAATATACCAGTCTCTGTATCCTGTGTAATGGTGAGAAACTCACTTGAAATAACCTTAATCCAATGTGGTCTGCCAAAACACAGACATTTGGATGGCATTATAGTACTGATTTGCTCATTCTATTTTAATTTATTTCAATGAGGACTACATAAAGTCCTTTTTCAAAAGTGTATTCATATATACAACTTCCTCAAGTTGACAGTCAAAGCCCCCTGCTAATCTTTCTTACTAATTCATAACATAGGTAATTCAGCTTATTCTTCAACCAAACTAAGCTAATTCCTGGTCATTAGGCAGAACTTTGTCACTGCCCTTGCAGAACCTATCCACCTAGCGTGATCCTCCCTCAATATCAATACAAATTTACAAAAATGTTTTATTCTCCAAGTGAGACAGAAAGTTGGGTTGACAAACTAGCTAGGTAAGTGAGTTCCAGGACACATGGCAGAGCAGCTCCCAAAGCCTAGACAAGACAGGGCTAGTGACATCTTTGTCAGCCCAGTCCCAGGTTACTGCCCCGGAGAAGAGACTGTGTCTTAGTTATTTTTCTCTCATCAATGAGACAAATATCCAACATCCAAAATTAAGGAGGAAAAGTTTATTTAGCTCACTGTTTGTGGAGGTTTCAGTCCATACTCAGCTGGCTCCAAAGCAGGGTGGCATAGTGAGGGGCAACAGTTGAAGGCTGCAGAAGACAGCAAAAGCAACAAGAGCAAAAGAAGAGGAGTGAAATAGCAAGCCTCTTTCTCTGACTTATATTGTATACAGGCTACCTGCCTCTGGGCAGGTGTAGTACTCACACCTGTGATCCCAGCATTGGGCCATGAATCAGTCACAAACTCTAGAAGCTTGCCCCCATGAGTGTATGAATCTTTGGAGGGACATCTAAATGCAAACTATAACAGACTGTCTTTGCACATATCAGAGACTGCAAAATGATCATTTCTGCATGCTCACTACTATCATCACTACTTCTTGACAATTAGTTCCTGGTTTCAATTGTAGCAGTGATTTTTTTACTATGTTCTTCCAAATTACATTATTTTACTTAAATATGTTTGTGATCCATAACAAATCTACTAATCACGAAGAATTGGTACATATCACATCTTGATCTTTTTTACTTCCTCTTCTCATTCTCTCCCTCATTTCTTTTCCATCCCCAGAGCTCCTTTTTAATAAGTATACACTTAATCAGATATAGATTTAAATACATTACTCTTTAGTATGCTATTATGACTTTATATCTTAATTTTAAATACTACTAAAAAACAAAAGAAAATGCCCTTCAAATTTAGGTGAAGGCTCTTTCTAAAATGTTATTTGCTCTCTTTATTCCTTTTTACTTAGCAGTGTTCTGTTTTGGGAAAACCAGAAACTCACTGCAGGTCTTTTATGTAGAATATCATGTTATCTGCAACTAATAATAACTTCTTCCTTTCCTATTCTTATTCCTTTTATCTCTTTCTTTTATTTAATTGTTCTGGTTAATATTTCTAGAACTATATTGAACAGGAGTAGTAATAGTGGAATCCTTGTCTTGTTCCTGATTTTGGAGTAAAAGATTTCAGTTTTTGATCATTTAGTATGATGTTGGCTCTTGGTTTGTCATAGATGGTTTTTGTTAGACTGAGATAATGACCATCTATTCCAATACAAGAAGACCCTAAAAACTCCACAAAAGACTTCTAGATGTAATGACCAAATTCAGTAGCATAGCTGAATACAAAGTCACAGTCTCCCATGCCCTGCCCTGCAGGTCAGAGCATGTGTGGCTTGGTCAGTGGCTTCTGTACCCCTCTCCCTCATGTGGCTTCCTGCCCCTGCCCCTCCCGTCGACTGTGACAACTTGCCTCAGTGTCCTCCCTGGCCATTTAACAGTCACTCTCCTCCAGACTGTGTCACCTGTCCCCTGCTCCTGCTCCTTCAGCTGTTACTACCTCCTCTTTGAAGAAGAGGATGCCCTAAAGTAGCTGAGATCATAGAGAGGAGGATCCAGCACCATGATCAACTTCAATGGTGATGAACACAGCCAACCTTCCTGAAGACTCTCTGGTTTGCCCAGTGACAGGACAGCTGTCTGTCACAGAGCTTTTGTCAGCCTGCTTCCTCACTGAATCTCTGTCATGACAACTGCACTATCCTAGAACTTTGGCCCCTATATACTAAGACTAATCACAGGCCTTCACTTGTGCCAATCAACTGGCCTGGATTTGAAACAATCATAGAGCAATACTTGGACCAATCATAGGCTTTCAGCTGAAACATAAGCAGGCTCTCTGCCCACTTCTTGAATTAGTCTAAGAGAGCTTCCTGCAGTGGACTGATCCATTTGTGCTGCAGTACAGGTCCTGCTAAAATAAAGACTGGTTTTGGTAGTCCTGTAAACCTGCATGTGATTTATTTCTCAGATAGTATAATCCCTGAAGTTTCTGTAAATTTACTCAGGTTATCCTAAGTAGTGTGGATGAGTGGTGGTCTCAAAAGAAAAAGCAAAAAATACTAGAGGTTGTTAGCCCTGAAGAGATTCAGAGGTTAGCAAAGCTCAGCAGTAGAAATTGCCTGGCAGAGTCTCCAAACAGAGTTTATCAGAAGCCAGCACCGAGTGGCAATGGCCAGCACCTGGCAGCATCAACCCAGGGTGTCAAGCAAAATTCAGTGGCAGCCAGAGTGGTGGGAACCAGCAGTCAGCTGTATTGACTGTGGTCACCAGCATTGTCCAGTGTCATCTGGGGACATCAGGGTTGCTAGCAGAGTTGCACCTTGTCAGTTCATCATTCCCATCTGTACTGAGCCAAAGAACCCACAACTAATTGGCAACAGAGTCATATATAAGTCTTACTTTTAGGGCATTGGCAACAGTCTTACTATGTAGATGATTAATTTAGATATAGCCCAGTTCCTACTATGGGGGAAGGAAGAGATGTCAATGTCAATTTTTCATAGACTGTTAAAAGTTAGATCAGTGACATCAGATTTTTCATATTTGGCTTCCTAAACAAACTGACATTCAGCAATCTTACCCATATCCCTGTGGCAATCATATTCTGCCAACTCTTTCAAATGTCCATTTTTATTTTTCTTTACAAAAATTAAGAAATCACTAAATAACTTTCACAAAAAACAAAATAAAGGGAATTGCACAGTATACGTAAGTGTCATGACTCTTTAAGATTTTTATACACACATATATCTAACAATTTCATAGAAAGCAAAATTAGGTCATTCTATTTTTACCTGTATAGGTTTTAAAGATCTAAAGGCCTTATCATCTTTATCTTATTTCTTGTTCATACTTACAACAGTAAACATTTAGAATGTTTTAGATAATCTTCTTGCTCTAAGAAAACACTGCTTTCTGAACCCAGGCGTAAACACCAAAACCAGTAAAAACTATTGGAATCAACATAATTTTTAAAATCTCAAGTGTAATTTTGAAAGTGCTAGTAATAGAAAGAGTAAGTCTCTTAAGCATCTTGGGGAGTTTATTGCAAGATTCTCTACAGGCAACAAGGCAGATTGAAGTCTCAAGAAAACCAACCAGGGACCACACACTTTGGCTCAGGAATGGGATGAGAGAGGCTTGGCAAGTTATCAACAGAGAATGAAGGGGGAAAAAGCACAGGCCAAAGTTATAATAGGGGCAAAACCTTACCAATGTATACCCACTGCTTCTAATTTCTAACCATCTACTGCTCCAGAATTTTTGTAGTTCTCCAAGAACTTTTTTTGGCTGCCAAAGTGTTATTTTTGTATTATTTTGCAGTATGGAAGGTTGAATTAATGGAGCACCAAGCTACATTCCTGGCACTTTAAAAAGTTTTGTTTGTTTGTTTTGTTTTCGTTTTTGAGACAGAGTCATGCTAAGTTGTCCAGGCTGGCCTGGAATTTGAGATCTTCCTGTCTCAGCCTCTAGAAGAACTGGGAACGCTTCTGCCTTGCACCTTAACCATTTTCCCTGCCCCATCCGGTGTAACTGGAGACTGATCAGCCTGTTACTCTCAGTGGTTTCAAAGTTTGCTCAAATCTCAGCCTCTCAGGGAGGCCCTATTTTAAACACCGCTGATCTCCCATGCCCCTTTCCCACTTCCCATGACCTCCTGTGTGTCTAAGTCAGTCTACCCCAAACTTTAATTTTTTTACATCCCTTCGTTTTTTTTTTTCTTTTTTCAGTAATGGAGATTGAATTCAAGCTCCTTCACACTGACCTACGACACCAACCCTTTTTGTTTATTTTTTGAGACATGGTCTGGCTAAATGTAGACCCTCCTTCTTCGGCCTTTCAGAACCCTGCTGTTGCAGGCATGCACTTCCACCCAGCTACTTGGTGCCTTTTGGACAGGACGTTGTCACCTGTCACTTCTCCTTTAAATCTGGCCTGGAAGGGGCGGGGCTATGTGCCAGGCTCACACTCTGACAAGGGCCGGTCTGTAGGCTCTGCCCATATGCCCGGCCAGCGGCGGGGCGGAACCCAGGCGCCACACCCCTCCTAGTCGGGCCCCGGAAACGCCCCGAGGTCGGACGGGAGGCCGTACGTGCCCATGACGTCAGTGCGCCGCGCCGGCCGCCCTGCGCCCGCGTTTTCAGGGGACTTTGGGACTCGCGAGCCTGCTTCGCGCCACGGAATTGTTGTGTTTACAGTTTTATTTTTTCTTTAAGCTTTTGGGCTGGGTTCGAGTTCCACTATGTACCACAACAGCAGCCAAAAGCGGCACTGGACTTTCGCCAGCGAGGAGCAGCTGGCGCGACTGCGGTCCGACGCCAATCGCAAATTCAAATGCAAAGCGGTGGCGAACGGGAAGGTGAGGGTCCCGCGGACCAGGCCGCGAGCCCGAGCAGCCGCGAGCGCTGCGGGCCAGGCACAGCCTCACTTCCCTGCTGCCGCCTCTGCGGACGGAGTCAGTAGGCGAGCGCTGGCCAGGCCCTGGGGACGCGGAGAGAAAACGCCGTCGCTGTAGTTGTGCGGCACAGATAAAGTATTTGTTCGTTTAGACAGGGTCTCGGTATGTAGTTCAGGCTGGTCTTGAACTCACTGTGTAGCCCAGGCCGGCCTCGAACTTGGGAGAATCCTCCTGCCTCAGCCTCCCGAGCGCTGGGTTTACAGGCGTACCATGCCCGACAGTAGAGCCATACTGGGGAGGAAGACACTGAGGGATGCAGAGGTAGCGCGGGTTAAGAGCCTTTCACTTGATCGAGCAGGATTGGCGTGGAAAAGCGTTTTTCAGTAGTTGATCCAGAGAAGAGGAAGGGATAGTCCAGACAGACAGAGCCACAGGTACGGAGTGGGAAGCGGAAGGCGCGGGGTTGCGCGCGCTGTCCCGGCGGCGGAAGCTGAGTACCTGGACAGAGCGGCTAGGGAGGGCAGAAGAGGAACTTAAAGCAGAAGTGCCACATTTTAAGTTTACGCCGAGACCTTGGGGGACCCTTGAAAGATGTGAAAGGGATAGTTAACCAGTTCCAGAAAGGGCCTCGGTGCAATGGAGGAGAGTGGGTTGGATGCTGGAGGGAAACAGGAGACCCTTGTTAGCAGCGTTGACTGGAGATGGTTTGAGTAGTGCCTGTTAGCCAGGCCGCCTCTTTCACAGCTCTCGGCCCGGTTTGATCTGTCCTGCCATCTATCCCACAGTTTCTAGCATTTGCTTCACTTAAGTACTGTGCTCAGCGCCCCTACGCCGGTTGGTATTGAGCTAGTTTACTTTTACAGCGATTTCCAATCCCTGCGTTTAGCACCTGGATTAGTTTCCTAGGGCTGCTTTTAACTCACCAAAATATGAGTAGCTTGTAGTAATAATACTGCCGCTCACTGCTGTTCTTTATCTCAGATTTTTGTAACATGGTGATTAAGAAGGGCTGTTGGAGGTTTTCCAACCATTGAAAATGTGTCTTCTTTTAAGATTACAAATAATGAATAATCCTGAGAGTTTGTGCACATTCTGTTTCATTTTACATCAGTGACGCAAACAGCTGACATTCTGAGAAATTGTTAAATGGTGGTAGAGTTTTAGCTTATTAAATATTTTCCCAAAGCTGTTTTGTATAATACTCAGCACCTCTATAAAGAGAAAATTATGACTGGGCACAGTGGTGGTGATGCACACCTGTAACCCCAGCATTCTAGAGGCTGACAAATGTGGGTTGTTGTGAGTCTGAGGCCAGCCTGGTGGTCTACATAGTCAGACCCTGTCTCAAAAAAAAAAAAAAGATTAAAGTGAAAAATATTTGTGGTATATTTTGCTTTGGTATGGTTATAAAATCAGGAGAGAGAAGACACTTTTACAATGAATTCACTAAACTTATGTGGTAAATTTTACTCTTTCGTTTTAAAGGTTCTTCCAAATGATCCAGTCTTTCTTGAGCCTCAGGAAGAGCTGACTCTGTGTAAATATTATGAAAAGAGATTATTGGAATTCTGCTCAGTGTTTAAGCCAGCAATGCCGCGGTCTGTTGTGGTAAGTTAACGTTAGTAATGATGTATAGTGTCCTTTAGCTGGCTTATGAAATCTAACCTTTTGTAAGTTACTGAATTCCCTATCCACGTGTCTGTGGGATTCACCTTAGTTATATTTGTTTAGTTCTCGTTCTGTGTTTTTGAATAAAGGCCTTAAGTCATGAGTTATTAAATCTTAGTATTTAAAATATCATTTCAAAGTCGAAAAAATATGGAGGTCTGCTGAACAAGTTGTGACATATGCATTTGATACAGAAAGAAAAAATAAGATTATTTTGCTTCCTAATTCTGAACTAATGAGCTATAGAACTGGAGTCAGAATGTAGACAAGTAAACGGTTTTTCAGCTCTGACCCACAGGACACTCAATACATGTTTGAAGTAATATATTGGTATTTGTATGAAGGACCTTTTCAAAGAAACCTTTGCATAAGTAAGTTCTTTTTCACAGAATTTAACATGTAATGTGCAAATAGATCCTGATAACTTTTTTTTTAACTTTAGGGTACAGCTTGTATGTACTTCAAACGTTTTTATCTTAATAATTCTGTAATGGAATATCACCCCCGGATAATAATGTGAGTATAAGTTTGTCTAATTTATTGTTTTCATTTTAAAAAATCTTTCTACTCTGTGGATAATGTGTGTGTTACATGGGAAAGAGAATTGACTTCCTAATCAAGGGCAAATTAGATGTGCATTCTTTCTGTTCAGTACTTAAGATTTCCTATATATCTTTATCTTCTATCATACATTCAAGTTGTTTTCTCAACCCAGCTGTTTCCATAAATACTGTTTTCTGTTAGTGACACCTGCGTTCTCACAGTTGCTTGGGCTGAGAATCGTGTGTGGCGACTTCTTTCCTCATCCACTCAGTGTTCACATACTGTAGCTACATAATCATTTCAGTTGAATTTGTTTCTACTCTCTGCTAAACACTCTGTTTATTGATAAAGATAAAATTGGTGTGAGGCTCACCAGCGATCTTACTGTCGATTCCATTGTTTCTGTTTTTCTCTTTTATTCTCACTCACACCAGTCAAAAACAGGATCTATACGCCAACTTCCGAAAGCTTCACTGTGAACTGCATGTAGCAGTCAGGCATGTCTCATAGGTGTGGCCTGAGCCCATAATCCCCCAGTCAGTTTGCCTCAGAGATTTCCACCAACGGCTGGCTGCCGTGTTCTTTGAACCTGCTTTTCTTCCATAGGCACATATACAGATGTGTATACCCTTCTGTTTTTAACGCCTCCATCTGCATGATACAAACTACTTTTATTCCTGTTACTTTGTTTTTTCCGGATTTTAGGTCGAACTATGTCAAACTGCCATTGAGTCAGTGTTGAACACTGGCAATGTTAGATCATAGTTTCTATCTTTTGTTTCCTAATGAATAAAGACAGGAAGATGAATTAACATTTTTTTTAAAATTACACAATATCTCATATAGTCATTAATGAATATTTGGCAATTTTAGAAAGTACTTTCAGCAATAAAATACACACTTTTCTAAGTATATGCATGACCTTCCGCAGTCCTCATCTTTTCCTGTAGGCTTACTTGTGCATTTCTGGCCTGCAAAGTAGATGAATTCAATGTGTCCAGTCCGCAATTTGTCGGAAACCTTCGAGAGAGTCCCTTGGGACAGGAGAAGGCGCTGGAACAGATTTTGGAATACGAACTGCTCCTTATACAGCAACTTAATTTTCACCTTATTGTCCACAATCCTTATAGACCATTTGAGGGCTTCCTCATTGATATAAAGGTAAACTTTATTGACTTGAAGTGAACTACCAAGTGAGTTCTGTGCTGTTGTTCTTTAAGAAGAATTCAAAACTTGAAAACCTAGAACCATCCTAAGTTATTACAAATGGGTGTGCACCCTGTGAATGTGACTGGCTCTGCGGGTAATAGTTTTCAAACTTTACCGGGCATCTGAGTCGCTTGGAGAGCTTGGACTCAGACTGGTGAGTACTAAATGAAGGGTTTCCGATTCACTGATCCGCAGCTCCTGCCCCAGACTACAAAAAAGGCCATTGTGAATTTCAAGAATGCTTTTAAGGACTTACTTTAACTCTTAACTCTGACCTTATTATCTTGGATCTGGGCCGATTAGGCAGTATCTTTAAGAGTTTGGGAACATGAGGTACAAATATAAGGATCAAGTATAAATAAATATTTACAAAAAGAATACATTGTTGGATAGCCCAAGTTGTCAAAGAAAAGTGTGAAAGTAGCTTCTTCATTTCACTTAGGCAGTGCAGTTTGATGACTTCTGTATGCCTAGCAGTATGCTTGAAGACGTGAGAAGAAATACGAAAGGCGCACTCTGTTCACACAGAGCTTACAGACTCAGTTCAGACAGTCATCATACACTTGGTGCGCTAAACGTTGCAGAGGGAGATTACAAACTGCTTTAGAAAGAGAGCAGGTTCAGCGATAAGACATTTTTGAGAAAGCACCATTTAAGAACAGAAGACAGGTGAAGAAAGAGCATCCAGAGGACGAGGCCTTCCTCATCCGAGGCTCGGGTTCATGGTATGCTAAGAACTAAACAGGACCTAGAGACACAGGAGGAAGAGCATGTGCCAGTGTTGCTGCCTGAGTGGAAAGAAGAGACCGAGGCAATGTCAAAGACTATGAGAGGACAGAAGCTGTTAAAAGACTTGATTGGATTTACTGTTTGAAAAAGTCTTGTCGACCTTCTGTGTCAGTCGGCATCAGATTATCTGTTGCACAGCTGTATGTGTCAAGTATTGTGAAAAATGGGTTGGAATGAAGGAAGGAAGAATGGTACTATTAGAATAGTCCAGAGCACTTTTAGAATAATCCAGGCGAAAAGATGAGTTGGGCTTGGGTCTGTAGTGACCAAGAGAGAATGCTTCCTGGGCTTTACAGATAGTGAATAGAATCGGTAGCACTTGAAGCTTGATTGCACCTGTAGGCGGCAGGTGGAAGGAATTCCTGAATTTGTGACGCGAAGATACGAGTAGATGATGCAGCACTGGCTGTGTGAGAGTCACTGGTGATAGAAGGCATCGGATTTGGTTTGGGATACAGTGGATTGGGATTGTTTGCAAGACAGCCAGTGGGAAGTTTACACCTGGAGGCCAGGGACATGGAGAGCTTGAGAAACACACTTGAATTATGTTTGCTCAGGAGAGGTTAGAGTGGATTGGCTGAGGACATTTAAAGGGCAAAGGAAAAATACAGAGGCCACTAAAAAGTCTAAGACAGAAGAGTATCCAGAGACAGGAATTGATAGAGAAGTGAAGTATTTTCAGGAGATGAGCACAACTGTGACCAGATACGTCTTGAGGAACTTATTCAGTGATTTCATCATTTGTGTGAATATCAGCATATACATAAACATAGATCGATACAGGCAACAACACATCTAAGCTCTAGGGGGGTTGTGTGTGTGTGTGTGTGTGCGCGCGTGCGCGCATTACAATGCATTGAACCTAGGGCTTTTGCAGTGTCTCCAGCCCTTTTATAATTGTCAGCCATGGTTCCTCTTAACACACCATGTCTTCCAGGCTGGGCTCAAATGTGTGACACTCTTGTCTCGGCCTCCAGTCAGGAGTGTTATCAACCCTCCGGCTGTGTAGTTTGCTTTGGAAGTACTCAGAAATTTGGGTATCATTGCAAAGTAGAAGCTAGGATTATAGGTGTGTGCCGCCACACCTAGCTCAAATTTAATTTTTTAAAATTTCCTATTAAGGCACATACTAAACTAGACCTGTGTATTGGGGGGTCATCAGTATCATTTTATGTCCACTTCTACATCTTGTCCTGTCTTCGGGGCAGTGACATCCCTGTGACTGTCATCTCTAATAAAAAGGACTTGGATATGTCCTGATGGAGCTGCCTCTGGCTCTTTTACTGGTTTTCTTCGTACGTGGGTGTATACTCTAATAGCTGAAAAGCAGAAGCCACTGACACAGCTGTACATTAGCAAGTGATCTGCACCGTACATTAGTGTATGTGCTATGCTTTTATACAAACTGGCAGCAGCATAGGTTTCAGCCCCAGCATCACCGTGAATCTGTGGGTCATGCTTTGTACTAGGACTGAGTTACGGTGAGGACCATTGTGATTTTCTAAGAATCATCAAAGACGTTAAGACAGGCAGGCAGTGTTTGTCACCATGAAAAAGGGGAGAACAGATTTTCTTTGGAAACCTCATCATTGCTAGGCGGTGTGTAGAAACCTGCTGAGGTCAGTGGCCGGGAATTGACAGGAGTGTTGTCACCCCTCTGGTTGTAGGGTTTCCTCTAAAGTACTCAGAAATCTTGGCATTGTTGCAAAGTAGAAGGTCAGTTGGACTCAACATTGTTAAACTTTAATGAGAATTGTTGGCAGCCTGTTGGAGCAGGGGACAAACTCAGGAGGGAATTGCACAAGGGGACACTGGTACGAGGCAGCACCTGGAGGACTGAGTGCCCGGAGATTCTGAGGAGGGAGCAGCCATGAAGCACCTAAGCAGATGCGCCAGGACAAGCAGTTATGGTCCAAGTGAAGCGACTGAATTTGTCATAGTAAAGTCAAGATGATGACAAGCTGAGAGTGAGTGTGGTGTTTTGTTCCAAAGTACAGGCAAGACTTTTGAAAGGATGTGAAAAATTGCTAGAAAATAAGTGATCCTCAATATTTTCAGGCATGTTTGAAAAGTTTAGTTATTTGGGCAAGTCTGGTAGGTTCAAGATTCATTTCCATTTACTTCTTCCCAAAAGTGAACTTTATTATGCATTTGATATCAAAATGAGGTGGAGCCATGGGTCTTGCATGTCACCTTAATTCTAAATCTTCTGGATTTCCAGGGAGGTCTTTCCGGGAGTTTCTGAGTTCTCCTTAAACCCAGAAGGATCTATTGAAACCCTTCCCTTCCTTCTCAGGCTGAAAAGACAGAAGGGATTCTTATAGATTGACAATACTGCAGGTAGTATTGTGCTGGGGACAGTGGGTGTTAGCTTAAAGCATGTGTTTTATTGTGCTTGTGTTCAAACAATTTTGAAAGCTTCTGAATTAAAGAGAAATTAATATTAGAGAAGATATTAACCAATCAGAATTCAGTGATGGTAATTTTGCTACTTTCTACCAAACAGTCTTCTATTAAGATTATAAGATTTTTTTGTTGGGTGTAGGAAAAGAATTACTTTTATAAAGTATTCAGTGTTAAGCACATTCTGGTTAATGTAAATATTTTTGAAATGTTAATACTCCACTAAACTCTCAGAAATGCTAACATCTGCTAACTTTTTTTCTAGACCCGCTATCCCATGCTGGAGAATCCGGAGGTTTTGAGGAAAACAGCAGATGACTTTCTTAATAGAATTGCATTGACAGATGCTTATCTTCTATACACACCTTCCCAAATTGCCCTCACTGCCATTTTATCTAGCGCCTCCAGGGCTGGAATCACTATGGAAAGGTATTAATTTATGTTCCACCTTAGGCCAGATTCAGTCACTCAGTTTACTTCTTAATGGAGCCTGGGTTTTTAAGTGAGGTTCATTTGTGAATATATTCCTTCATAGGTCCCTTGTGGCCAGGAATGTTGGTGATGAAAGGAATGCAATCAGTTTTTAGGGGAACCTTTAACATTAAGGAACGTAGTATTGAGCTAAGGGAGTACATGTATGATTAAGCGAGGTGGAACAGGTGATCGTGGAGAGACGGGAGCTGCGAGGATATGGCGGGTTTATACATTCCCCAGCTGGTACGCACCGAGGTGGGACGCCCGTTTGCATTGCTTTCTTGTTCCTCCTGTGTGGAGCCCTGTGGCACCCAGAATCCAGGAGGACCTGTGAAAGGTTACTGCGGGAGGGGACGTCCTCAGGTCACTTGTAATTGAACCATAAATAGTAATGGCTAATACGTAAATGTGCTCTGAGAACTAGGCTCTTTTCAAAATAATTCCATTGATGCTTAGAGTGATGTCTTGTGCACAGAGTAATTCCATTTTATAGATTAATTAAATACACCCTTTTATATGCCCATAAATGGATATAACAATACTGTGGATGATTTAATGGGGGAGGCGGGATGATGATATTATAAAGCAGACATATTTGCTGTACTCAAGTCACTTGCCAGATTAGATGCATTTTTTACTTTTTATGTTTAATTGCTGTATTTATGACCTTTTGTAATTTAAAAATCCATTGATAAGGTGGCAGCAAATATGAAAAGATTGATTTAATTTTTACCACATTTAATAGAGATATTAGTTTCCTTGCAGAAGAATTAATATTCCTAATTGCAGGCTACTGCTTGAGACGTTACAGGAGTATTTCACTTACTCTAGTATAGATCCCAGGGTCCTTTTCCTAGACATGAACAGTTACAAACTTCAAAGCACATTTGCATGAGACAAAGGACTGTGGTTTTATGCTATGTATCTTCTCCACAAACAAAGCTCACCAACTGTATATAAATAAATTACTAATTTCTAGTCTTTATCTAATGCTGTGTATGTACTGCTGTATATTACGCTGCATTTTAGGCTCACAAGAGTGAACAAGATATAAATCCCTGCCTTGCTTAGGAAAGACAGCTGCATAAATATTTGATATCTGTAGAACTGGGGTGCAGAGCTTCTATTGTGTAAGGGAAAAAACTTTTCCACAGTTAATGCAATCAAGTTTCATTAATCTATTAAAGCTCTTATGTGTTGTATATTGCAAATTCTCCTCTCGTGAGATTTTAGTTAAGTAGAGTACAATGATGCATCACAAGGTCCACATTAGTTTACTTCATTTTACAAGTTCAGTTATAATTCTGAATAGGCAGAATTGAAATTGTGGTTCCTTAGGCTTATTGCAAGTTAAGCTGGCTTTTATAACATTTCCAGGCACTGTAGTCATTTGAGCATTTTTTTTTCTTTTAGGAAAATGCTCTCCGATCATTAAAACTGATTTACAGGCAAACTTTATTTTGAGAGACACAGAAGTTGAATATACATTTATTGTCGATTTCTAAAGGTGGAGGGTCTTCTTATATTTTAAACAGTACTTTAGATTATTACTCATAAGATATTCTAGTTTTCCTGGTTTCTCTTTGTACTACGGGGAATGGAGCTGTCTCTTAGCTGGTAGCTTGATTCTTTAGATAGTGTCAGTTACCTGTATTTTAAAACTCAAAATTGAAAAAAATCTTACCCAGAATTGAGATTGAGTTAATTTAATAATTTTCAAAGCGCTCTTAGAGCCAAATGTATTGCTTTTATACTTAAGATATTGAAAGGAAGGGATGACAAAAAATAAAAAAAGTGTTAGTAATTTTAGGGAGAAAGGAAAAAACTAGTATAGTTATTTTTAATTACTTAAAAGCAGAAATCTATTCATTGTCAATTATTGATTCCCATTTTGAAAATTCCCATAAGGGGCAGTGAAGATGTTGTATCAGGCTTAATTATTGAAACCTTGCAATCAAGTTTAAATATCTTGGATAGTTTAAAAGATACTACAGCTCCTGAAAACATCATACCACAGTGATATATGTGCACCCATGTTTACAGCAGCACAATTTGTAATAGCCAGATCTTGGAAACAACTTAAGTGCCCATCAACTGAGGAATGGATAAAAAAGATGTATTTTTATGCAATGGAGTAAAACTGAGCTATAAAGAATGATCACATTGAGATATGTGTAAGTAAATGGATGCAACTCGAGACCATACTCATAAGTGAAATAAATCAAACTCACATGTGTAAATACCATATAGTCTCCCTAATATAAGAAAGGGTAAGAGTACATAAGATACAAAAACTCAATAATTACAGTAAAAGGATAAGAATCTGCTTAAAGGGGAAAAAATAATATCTCAAGGAAAACAAGGAAAAAGAAAAAGGAAAAGAAAAAATGTCTAAAATTATATAAACACACTTAGGATAGCTAAGATGATTGAGCTACAAACTGTAAGTTCTTGGAACAAATAGTTATCATTCATAGGATTGGAACAATTGTTCATATTATTGTATAGTGATCTGAGGAACTCTTGAAGATCATTACGTAAAATAAACCTAGTTATGCTCATACCACCTTGTTTTGAAGGCTTATACTGTCAGTGTTCTGGGCTCTTTGCTATTGTTGTTTATATGTCTTTTTAGATTCATGTTTTTCTAGGAATTTGTTTTGTTTTGTCTTGGTTTGTTTTGTTTTTCCCTCTAATACAGAAAGGCTAGGTATACAGGTAGAGACTCATGCATGCATAGAACTTCTAAAAAGTTTATGAGAATCAATAATAAAATGCACGATGAAATGAACAGCTACTTTGAAGAAAAAGAGACACTAAGGTACCTGGTGCTGATTCCGTAGTGTCATGATGTGAAATCCAGCAGTGCTATTATTCTTTGTTCAAAGTGATTTTAGTCTGTTTTGTTCTGTTTAATTTCAACATATGTGAAAGTATGGACAGCTATTTTGAAGAGAACGATAGGCATTATGGCAGCCGTTATTGGCTTCCTTATGGTCTGGTCTTGAAGACCAGATGCCCTCATCATCCTGTTTTGCTCAGTTCTATACTATTTTGTTTTGTATGAATTCACTGTATGTGAAGAGATGGACAACTATTTAGAAGAAAACAAGAGACAATATGAGACAGCAAAAAATCTCCAGTTGTCTTGCTTTGAAATCTGTGTCTCTTACATTGTTATCGTATGATGTGTTTTGTTCTGTTTTATGTTTAATTTTACCCTCTTTAAAAATAAAAATAAAAATAGATAAAAGATACTACAGTTCTTAAAGGATTGCTTTCCATTTTGGTAACTTTATTTTACCCAAGAGGAAAACTAGTATTTTTCTGTATCTATGTTTGAAAGATTTCTTATGCTTTGAGAATCTGTTCACTTGAGCCTTTATCAACAGTAGATTGGGTATTTAAAATCTTAACTAAAAATTTAGATAGAAATTTTTTTCACATTACTGTTACTAGTGCTGGGGGGGGAATCCCAGGGGATCGGGCTTTATATCGCATTGATGGAAAAGGAATGCCATGCCTTTGGCCTTGACTAGATGGGATGTAATAGATTTATAAAGCATGAGGTGATTTCCTTGCTGTGTTATCCCCCTTACCCCACCCCCAGCAGCTCACATGACCTTGACACTAATGGGATCTGGAATCCTTATGAGTGCTAAAAAAGTTGTAAATCCTTAAGGCTATCGTCGTTTAAGGTTATACTTTTACAGAGTTTAAAATATTCTGTAATACCATCTTAATAATTGTTAAATTGCCTCTGAAATGAACATTGAGGCAAACAGTTTATGTCATGTTTCTCATTGCTGTATGCCTCAAGAAGTTAAAGGTTTTTTCTTCTCTTATCAGTTATTTATCGGAGAGTCTAATGCTGCGAGAAAATAGAACATGCTTGTCACAGTTACTAGACATAATGAAAAGTAAGTAAAGCAATACTTCACAAAGCCATTTTCTGAAAAAATATCTTGATATTTAACTTGAGATAATGTTGGTTTTTTTAAACAGACTTCTTATTAGAGATTCTTTGTTTTAAGACTTACATTCTGGTGACTTAAGTCGGTAAATGCATTGGTTGCTAAATGAAGATTTGTATACCATATGTATATTATGATATTCAGAACAAAGACATGGTCAAAGAAACCTCCAACCTGATGACTTTACTGTTTTTTCCCTCTTACATGCTGTACTGTACTATAATGTATCATAACATAAAACTACTGTACTGCAGTTTATGGTATAATCAGCAGAAAAACAGGTGTACCATGCAAAGAAAAGACACTGAGGCTGTATAAACAGGATGTATGGGTCTATCTGTACTTCACAAAGATAAATTGAGAACAAAGAAAAAGCACATGGTCAGAGTGAAAATCAGACTTGAGAGTTTAATGAGTTACACAAAATTCCTTTTAATGTATACACAAATATACAGTAGCTATGGAAGTACATCTGAGGGGACTGAGAAAGATGTTTAAGTTTGGAACTTGTATTTTGTAGATGTCAGTTTTAACGAGTTAATACATGTCCATTGCTTGTCACAGTAATTGGTAATCCAAAATGTGTGGTCTCACACCGTGACTTTGCAGTTTGGAGGCATTCTTTTGCCCGTCACAATTTAGAAGAGTGGTTGTTGCTACCAGCATTTCATAGATGGAGAGACGAATACTGTTGCACATTGTGCAAAGGACAGCGCTGTGTAAGACTGAACAGTATGTTAGGACAGCAGCAAGATTTGGGGATGCTCGCGTTGAAAGTTGGAGTGATGGGGCCGTGAGCCACAGTATGTTGGCAGCGACCAGAAGCTAAAACAGACAAGGAACGGGTTCTCCAGTGTGGCCTGCCAGCACCTGGAGTTTGGCCCAATGAAGCTGATTTGGACTCCTGGGCTCCAAACCAGAGTGAAGGCATTTTGGTTGTTTTAAAATACCAAGTTTGTGATAATAGCAGCCTCAGGAAACTAAGATTGTAAAACCCTTTACAACAAAGAATATCCACATCAAAATGCCACAGTGCTGGTGCTGAGAAACTTACACACCAAGTGGGTCAGTACCTGGCTGAGCCACTGAGTTAGGCAGCCCTGCTGCCTCTGTTAGCATCTGTGGCTGCTGAATGAGTGCTTGTGGCTGCTGGGCTGCCGGAATCCATCAGCTGTGTTCCTTCCCAAAGCTTTTTGTGTTTATTATTATTTTTCTTGTAATTTAATCAAGTATTGGATAAATCACTGAAAGATTACAGAGCTTGATTTTGGATGAAATTTAGCAAGTTTAATTTTTATGTTTATTGTTTTTAAAGCTAAAATATTTCAGAGCACACAGTTTTCGTTTCGTGACTCTCTGCTGGGGTGATCCTGAGGGCTTCTTTCCCTCCAGGACGGCATCTGGAGTTGAACTGTAGGGCTGCATTTTCACCACTAGGGGGTCCACTGGCAAAGCTGATTGTAGTTTGGCCAAAGATAATAGGATCACACCATTTAGTAGATAAAAGGACACTTATTTCACTGTACTCACTTAAAACTTAGTTTTATTACTGATTTCTCAGTACTTTTATTTGCTCCACTTATTTTTAATATGAAATAATAATCTCGATAAAATATTCAGAGGTTTGACAAGATATTCATAATTTTTGGCACAGATAATTGTAAGTCACAGGATGTTAAGTCTCGAGAATTGATTCCATTGAAAACACCACTTTATTTGCATTATGACATCAGTCATTACCCATAATATAGTTATCCAGCACATCGCTGCTAGTGAGGCCTAGGTCTTTCATCATTCCCCTAAAAATCTTGAGATTTGTATTTTTGGTTTGTGGTAATTGAATGACAAGATCAGCTAAAAGGCTCTTTTTTTTGTAATTATAAAGTTACTGATACAGTAGCTTTTAACCTGAAGGAGAATATTTTTGTATAGGATCTGCATTTTGTTGAACCAGAGAATCAGTGACCTACTACTGTACTAAACACCCCTTTTATTGTGTTTCTATAGCACAGAGCAGTTTCTGTCACATACAAGAAGCACACTCTTGGCCCACAGTCTGTGGGGTAGAATGTTACCAACACGGTTAGCAGAGAGTGAAGCATGTTCACTAAGTCATACAGGGATTTAAACAATTGGCGGGTAGAATGGTGTCCTAGCAGCTCGGGGCTGAGGTGAGGGAATTGCGGAATCAGAGCCAGCCTGGACAGTGTAGTGAGGCTGTGTCCCAAACTGTACAGGGACTAAGTAGCTCAGTGGAAAGGTACTGCAGATTGAACCCAGAAAGAAGAAAAAACTGTAAAGATTGAGCAAAAAGTATGAACATGTCAGTGTTTGCAAAAAAATAACAGCATAAATACCATTATGCTGTACATGATGTGGGATAGACGGCAGATGGCTATAATTCATGTAATGTGTGCTGCTGCTTGGATTTAATCAAGAATGATGCACACCTCGCTAAGAACAATCGTGTCAAGATTATTGGCTGTGTTCTGTGGTAAGATCAGAGATTATTATTTGGCTCCCTTTACTGTGAGAGCAGGATGTTTATTATTCAGTGTGACCCTTTCTGTCTCCGTACAGGCATGAGAAACCTAGTAAAAAAGTATGAGCCACCTAGACCTGAAGAAGTTGCTGCTCTGAAACAGAAGTTAGAGCGATGTCACTCTGCCGAACTTGCACTTAATGTCGCCACGTAAGTAGAGGGGACAGTTTTCACCAGTGGTCTGTTACCTAGTCCCCTGGCCACCTCATCTCATTTCATCCATCACTTGTTCATCTGGAGAAAACTCACCTTTTAAGTCAGATTTTTTTTGAGTATACTTTTTTAATGAGATTATACATAACATAGTAAGTCATTTGGTCACTGTATAATTCTGATTCTGATCTGTCACAAGTGTTCTTTGGCTGGCAAATCTTGTCCTGTCCATTCTATTCTGTTGTGGGATATCCGGGGTCCACATTTTGCCAGGAGATCTCTCAACTTCTGCCTGTCCTTTCAATCTTCGGCCTCTTCACAGGTCTTCCACGTGTGCAAGGAACAAGTGTACTGTTAGCTAGCTAGTGTAGGAAAATTTGCTATATTTGCTTCCAGTGAGAAATTTTATATTGAAAACAGAACCTATAGTAAAATGGGCTTTTAGCTCATTTTGCAGCCTTAGGTGCACAACTCTTAATTTGTAAGTCTATGTGGAATTCACCATAAAATTTGCACTTTTCATTTTACATAAAGAATCCATAATATTGAAGAGTTTAGGTAGTTTAGACTTTGGGAAGGTGATAGGAATATTCACTAAGGTACTTTCTGTGGACTGCATTCTGATTTGAAAATCTGTTAAAATTTAATGGGAGTTATACATGGCAACTTACAGTTAAGATACATTAGATACTTTCATCTCTGTGAATATATGCTCATAGATATGTATAAGAAGGCATAAGAGCATCCCAAGGTCTTTAAAACAGGTCCCTAACTCAGACCCTTGTAGTCTGTAGATGTAGTAGAAGAATCCAGGGATGTAAGAAGTGTGCACAGGATAGGACTGTTTTATTTTAATCATAGCTGTAACTTCAAAGCATGGCATAGAACTTGAAATTCACAGGTTTCCTTCCTGTTTCGGAGCAGCAGTTATGGAGAAGAAATGCTGACTAATGAATCAGAGTGTGTAGCCCTCGTGTTTCCACCCTGATTTTTTGGGACCATCTAAGGCCAGACATTGGCCAGTTGTGGTCCATAGGCTGAATCTGACACGTTCTTCCAAAACCGTGTTACTAGAACATAGTATAAATTCAAGTTTACATATTATTGCAGCTGTTTTCAAGCAATGGCATAAAAGTTGTGACAAACTGTTGTGGCCTGCAAGACCCAAAATATTTTCTCTTAGCCCTTTAAAGTTTATCAGCCTGTACATGGGAACTCTGAACAGTTATGTTACTCTTCTAGCTAGGTAATAAGTGGACCATAACCCCAATTTCTAATTGCCAGGGTTTTTTTATTTTATTTGGTTTGGAGATACTGGGGATGAACCCAAGACCTTTCCACTGAGCTATATTTTAATTTTCATTATTTTGAGAAAAGGTCTCAAGTTGCTCAGGCTGGATTTATACCTTGAATCCTCCTACCTCGGCCTCCCACAGTGGTGAGATTGTAAGGCATGCCTAACTCAGAGTTATGGACCACACTATGAGTAGCAATACCATAAGACAAAATACTTGTTTTCCTTTACCTTTAAAGTTCTTTTACCTTTCTTTTTCATTACATAAGAACTGTATTGTCAATAACTAGAATTCCCTTTAACCAAAGCCAATCTAAGTCACAGCCTCAAAAGTAACTTTACTTCTGCAGCCCCCCCCCGTTGTGTGTGTGTGTGTGTGTGTGTGTGTGTGTGTGTGTAATAAACAGTTCTGGTTTTTCTTTGGATTGCTGTCTTCATACATAGTACAACACTTTTTGTTACTAGCCTATAACCTTTGCTAGTCTGGGTGAAAAAATGGTATCACACTGGTATTTAATTTATATTTCTCTGATTACTGTGAGCCATTGATGTTCTGGGGATAATATCCTGTGGATAGTTTTTCCGTTATTAGTTTATGCTTGCCCAGCTTTTTGGCATTATTTTGTTCTTTATAAATTTTACATACTCATCTTTGTGTGACACAGCTCTTGTCAGTTTTTATGTATAAAAATTTTAATATTTATTTTACTTTTTGGTTAGCTTTTAAAACTACTTCAGATTTTTTTGTGGTGAGGTAGTTTTTTCAGATACTTTGTTCCAGTGTGCTTTTGGAATCTGTTATTTTCAGTTATTTGAATTACTTTGTTTTGTTTTGTTTTGTTTTGTTTTGTTTTCAAAACAGACTAAATTCTTCTGGTCATTTTAAAGGTTGGCATATAATAAATACTATGTACTTAATGGCCATAGTTTTAAATGTACTTTTATAATTGAGATGAGGACCTTCAGCATTGTTCTTCTGCAGATTCTCTTAGCTACTTTTTCTTATTTTCTTCCTAGGTCAGAGTTTGACTTTACAAGTTCCAAGGAAAACTTTATTGGGATTTTAATTGAAACTGCATTGGAGTTCAGCACTGATTTAACTAGTGTTGTCTTCATAGCCATAATTCTTCATCTTTCCAAGCCCTGTCCTTCAGTAGATATTCAGAGGCTTATTTTATGGTTTTGGTTGCCAGTACCATATTGCTTATTGGTAGTTGCTTAATTACAGAAAGAAGAGGAAAGGCTATGAAGATGACGACTATGTATCAAAGAAATCCAAACATGAAGAGGTATGTTAACTCCAGAGGTACATCTGACATCATTTTTGTTATTCACACGTTAAGACTTATTGTTCCAGAGCATTTCAGAGGTTCGAATTTCTTGCTCTTCCTATTTTTTGCGTGTCTTTATGTACGTTGTCCTTTATTAAAGGAATTTTCTTGCTTCTGTCTTAGCTTGTGGTGAGGCAGTGTAACATTTGCTTGAGAAGAATCCTTCCTGTATTCATAGACTGCAGCAAGGATCTGTACACATTTAGTTTGTGCCTGACACGTGTTCTCCAAGGATTCCACCCTTACACCCTTTAACATTGCACGTGGCAAGCCAGGTACAAGCAGTAGTCAGAGGCAGGAGGGTACACCTGCAGTCTGTAGTGCACACTGGAGGAGTCTGGCAAGACCGTGCCCTAAGAGGGAAAGAGTGCTGTGGAGTTTTCTGGCTCATTTAGTCCTGTCATCAGCCTAAGGAACGCAGAATGTTTTCCCCAAGGGTCAGAGGAAACTGTACGGGGCATGCGTCAGTGTGTTACCCTAACCACGTTTTTTCCCTCCTTAGGAAGAGTGGACTGACGACGACCTGGTAGACTCTCTCTGAATGTTTCAAGTTGCTATGTCAGTTCTGACCAGCGGAAAATGTTATCTGGCATTTAACGTTAAAAACACTAATCATTAAATTTTTCTATTATTTCACTTGGATCCTTTCTTGATAGCTTTATGTAAAACAGAACATGTTCAGTAGCCAAACGGCACCTAGTTGCCCCCACATGATGAAACTGCAAGGAAATACTTTGTCCCAAAGCCATCCTAAGCAACATTTCAGATGCTGTCCTGTGGTACTGCTCAACTACTTGATACTGAAAGTTGTCTTTCTGGGAACTGATTTGTTTTTTTTCCCCTCTCAGTTACTAGAAATCATTTCTAAATTTAAAATATTTAGATGTGTAATCATGAATTGACAATATAAAAATCTTAAATTGATACAACCTAATTACATAGTTTTAAAATTTACTGCCAATAAATTCGTATAAATAGGTGTTACAGTTAGAATTTTGTAAATGAAATATCTACAAGGAATTTAATTCAAGTTGAAATGAATTGATATAAACATATAAAAACAAAGAATATAGCACCAAGTTACTTATCTACGAGTTGGCGCTGCCTCTGCTTTGCTCTGACCTTGCTAAGTTAGTAAACTTGTGTGCTGGTTCAAATTTAAAATATTTGGTGCCTACCCTTCGTAGGGTGGGTCAGAGCAGCACATTCACAAGCTGATGAACATATGCATTGATAATGTTTCAATAGCAAAACGAATGTTAGCTGTTACGGCTGCAACAGGCCATGGATGTGTGTTTTATCAGGCTGCATTTGTTTCTGGAAAACTTGCTTGAAACTGTGAGAAACTCAGCTGCCCTGGATCTGATTAAATTTTGCAGATACACACCTCAGACTCAGTGCATGCAAGGCTGTACTTACTTTCCATTAGGGTAGTAAGCATTTTTTCTAGGTCTTACTATATGATAGCAACATATTATTGTTTTAGGCTTGAGGTTTTTGGTAGTTTTTGGTTTTATTCTGAAATCCGTCAGTGTAGTCCTAGCATTATGCTAGGCTGGAGAAAAAACTGCAGAACGCTTACAGTTTACCTCCTGTTTCCCTTTCAGATCACTCAATTTTGGTATCTGAACAAGCTCCACATTTATCTCTGAAAATTTCCTAACCAGCCCCATTAGGAAAAATGTTTCACAGATTTTATTTCAACACTGACTATCTAGTTACTTCATGGAAGGGTCTACAAAGGTTAAGTAGCAAGTTTCTCACTCCAATTTAAGAGCTAAACATTGAAATATAAAAAGCAGAGTAAGTTTTTCAGGTTTGTGTAAGTTCAGGTTTGTGTTTTATAGTTAACGGCATGGGAGAAAGACTTTGGAGTGGCAGGTAGGTCAGGATTGGTCTGAACCTTTCTACCTGTGAAAACATTTTAGAAAGTCTCACTAAGCCATATCCCTTGCATCTGTCTTCTGTCCTATAAACAAGGAAGGGAGACTAAGTGGAGATCACTGTGGTCTGACCAAAAAGCATGAGGGGTAGAGAAGGAAAGCACAGTGACAGGGTTTAAGAGACTAGAAGGGAGGAAAGCAGGTAGCATTAAGATCAAGGGAAAGGACTGTAGGAGGCCTTGGGTTTGGATAACACTGCTGAGGTGTGATTGAAGCTGTGTGAGGCCAGCTGCCTTAGCAGAAGTGATCACCTTTCTAATGTAAAACTAAGAATAAACAGCCACCTTTAAAACACTAGGGGCTGGGAGTATAGCTCAATGGTACAAATATTCTATCCCCAATACTGAGAAAGAAAGTTACCATTTTCCCCATGTTTTAAGTCCTAACAGCACCAGTGTTGCTTTTGAAACGTAGGCCTTGAGAAAATTGGTCTTTACTCTGGGAACTGCTTATCCTATACTTTGGCTCCTATCTCACACACTTTTATTACTAATATTTGACAACATGGTATTTTTCCTGGCTTGCCTCCCCTACACACATATGGGGAAGAAGGAAGTAACTGTGTAACAAATATAAGTAGGAGTGTTTTTCAAAACAGACCATTAGCAAAAATCATGATACGAAGTTTCATCTCCTGGGCTTTGCTCTGGTGCCAAAGTTTGAACTGTCCCTAAGAGGAAGAAAATAATGAAAGTAAAAGCTTGGTAATATTTAGACAGAAGTAATCACGTAAGATATCCCTTGGTTTTATTTTAACTTAACCCTTGTGAATACTTCACAAAAATACACATACAGAAGCAAATAAAACTATACAGTCCGACTAAATATCCAGCCCAGCAGATACAAGTAGTCAGAAGTTCAAAGATGGTAAGTTGTGTTAAGTGGCTGATGAGGCTGTCTGCATAATGAAAGGGGTAACAAAAAATCAACTCTGAATTAAAAAGCATTCTAGTTTTTTGGTTTTTTTTTTTTTACACAAAGAAATTGGGAGCCTATAAAACGGTTGAATGGGTAACATGCACTGATCAGTACAATGACCAATAATATTTACTGAATTCAAACTATTTACTGTTGTAAACATTTAACAAAAGCATTGAATCTAAATACAATCTTTGACAATTCCAACAAAATAAGTGGTATGTTTAAAAAATAAAGCTGATGAGCAATAGATCCATTCTATATATTTTCTTTCAACAGTTCCAGAATGAGAAATAGCACAGTATTTTAAAAAAGTATATAGCAAAGATTGTTCCTATTATAATGACAAACCCTGGGAACTGTAAATACAGTCATTGAACAGTCAAATGGTCATATCCCTAGTCAGGAAGGTGTTACTGTAAGAACAGTCTACAGTCCAGTTATCCTTAGTTGTCAACAGAGAATGCTTCTTCTTGTCAGTTGGTTTCATAGTTCTTTTTCCAAGAGACAGCAAAACTTTGGCAATTGGATGTATTGGAAATATGCTTTCAGAGTTGAACATGCAGTCCTGGCATTGTTTGTGGAAGGTGATCTGTACACCCAGGCTCAGAGTTCGGTGAAGGTTCCATGTGGAGAAGTGCAAACGTCCTGCACAGACAGCTCACAGAGGCGCCGGCAGTGACTTGCCAGCAGAGTCTTCAGTTCTGTTTGCATAGCTCACACATCACTGGAATGTGGAAAGGTGTGCTATGTTTTGGCAAGAGCAGAGAGATACTACACTGATGTCAGTTACCATGTCGGGCATGCCGAACCCACGCGGAGCTCTGGAGGACTGCTACCTGACATCATTGGTTTTTGTATACTGGTTTTGTTTTTGTTGGAGCAGTTCTGTTATAGCCAGAAGCTTTTTCAGTACATGCTAGTCAGAAAGAAATACAAGAGGAAAATAAGTTAGTAAATAAATGGTAGCCTGTTTCAAAATTCCAGGATAGAAACCTGGATAGGAAAAAAGTCATGTCAAAGGAAGTCATGAAGTAATACTAGCATTCTATTCAAGCTTGTGAATTTATACTGTTCGGACCTTGAATGCATATATTTGGTTGTAGCCGAGATAAGAGAATTTTTGCACACTGACATAATCAAAACTTCACCATCTCTAGGACAGATCATCCACTCGAAAACAGATCTGTCCTTACAAACCTAGAGTTAAATAAATCAAAAAAGTTTTACTAGAGTGGGACTCTATTTAAACACTATTATATAAATAATTGGGTGTGTGGGGGGGGGTTGTTTCAGGATTCTAGCCTTACAATGATGAAGACTCAGAATCACCAAACTCAGTATTTTAATTTCTTTGGGGAAATCCTGCCAAACCCATAGCCAGTGCCGTGGCAACACCTGCTTCACTCTGCTGCATCCCCGGTGACGCCTATGCCGTGTGCCCCCATCATCTGCTGCCCAGTAACTTCCTGTCACAGAACTTATCACAGCTGAGGCTGTTCAACACATGGTTCATTTTATTTCCTTACATCTCTAAGACTCAGCTGACTTCCAAATAACATCCTGATGTGTGTCCATTTGGATAGCACATCAGGATGTTAGCGTGTCTCACAGTGAGCTATAATCCACTTGAATATCAATCCCTACAAACACTTGTTAGAAGTCTTTGGACATGAAGCTTAAATAGTTTCACCAAACTTCACAAACTGTCATATGTATCGAAATGTCAGAATCACTTTGGCCACGCACTCCAAGGGTGAATGTGTCTGAAACACAAAATGATTACTGCCCTACTTTAGCTCACCTGTCATTTTTACATACGCCGCTGTTAAAGTGCACGAAGGCCATCATCTTCCAAGAGAGCTAACATTTTAGATTTAGAAGCAAGATTTGACACTTGGCAGTATGAGGTCACATCATCTTTAGTCTGAGCCCTTTATTTTTGGATTTCAGAGATAGGTTCTCACTATGCAGTTCAGGCTGGCCTTGAGTTCATTCTGTAGCCCAGGCTGGCCTTGAAATCCTTGTAGTCTTCCTGCCCTAGCAATCTGAGTGCTGGTAGATTACAGGTGTGTGCTGCCATGCTGGCTGCAGTGGGCATTCAGCTGAGATCTTCCTGGATTATGAATCCGATTCTTAAAACCGTAATATAACTGATACAGTTTGATCAGAACCAACTTAGGAATTTACATCTCAGCCCTAGCTGACGTCCGGTATAAGTGCTAACCAAACATCATGGTTAATTAATGGCCAGTAAAAACCCACCTGCTGTGCACCACGCTCATTACTGAGTGTTCGCAGTTCATCTGAATGGGCCACACAGATTTCATGCAGTGCTGCTAAATCACGGGACAGGTCAGTTCTAGAATGTTCTGTAGTGTCCGGAAGTTCAGGTACATTCTTTAAGGGAATCATAAAACTGCATTTAGAAATACAGATTTTTACGGTGTCTTCTGAAATGATTCTAAGTGGTTACACTAAATAGAATTTTTAACATCCTCTTAAAATGTTGGATGCTTAATTGGAAATTTTTCTCTAAAATATTAAGGTTTATTGAAATGGGATAGTATGCAAAAGGTTCCAATAGGTTTTGTAATTTCTGTATTCACAGGAAGGCCAGGTTCCATTTTCTTCACAGCATGTCAGAACATGGCTTAATACTGTTGTAAAAAACGTTTCTGAACAATAAGCTACACATGCATGAAGTTACTCTGTTTTCTGGGTTCTAATCTAGAACATGTGACAAATAGTATGGATATTAACTGCTAATTTGGATTAAATGGAATTTAAATTTAAAATTGCCAGACTGACTTTCATAAAGCTAGTGATAGTTTGTCCAAATTCATCAATGAAGCCACACAATCAAAACGTAACAGAAAACCTGCTGAGCTCGTCTGTGGATAACTCTCCATCGGCTACTGTGTGAGAAACATCAGGGTTACTCACGGTTTCCTTCCAATATGGTTCACAAAGTGACTCAGAACAGTTTATAATAGCTCATTATTTGCACAAGTAACACTAATCAGTGTTATTTCAAGCCTTGGTGTAAAATTTAACATTGGCTTGGTTAACCCAAAACCATATAAATGTACTCACCTAATTAATGGTAATGTTTGTTGTTATATGTGCCTAGAAATTGGAAAATTCTGGTGTTTATTGTATAGAAAAGCATTAAAGTACACTCACTCTTACCCAGTTACTCATCAATGACTAAAGAATTACAGAAATGAGAGGCATCAGCATTTGCCTTTATAAGGCTTATAGTAGAACAGAAGTGTAAACCAGCTGGGCATGGTGGTACATGCCTGTAATCCCAGCACTTAAGAGGCTGAGGCAGGAGGAACTACACAAGTTTGAGGCTAGCCTAGACTACTTAGTGAGTTCAAGGCCAGCCTCCACTACAGAGCAAGGCCCTGTCTCAAAAAACTAAAAAACATTTAAAAAAAAAAGTGTAAGCCAATGATAGTAGGGAAGAAATGGAAGCAGAACATAAAGATGTGACTCTTCAAAAATGAATTAGTTTATTTAGGTAGTGAAGGAACAAAAGCAGACTGGGGGTGTGTTTGGATCTATAGATTCTATGCAGCTTTCAAAAGCAAGATTTTGTGGTATAACCAAGAGTGACGGAAAAGCTAATGCATAGAAACACAGCCTAAGAAAAAAACCGCCTTAAACAGCACATACACATTTCCCAAGCAGATGCTTAAAAATTACAGCAAGAAAAGATTTTTTTCTCATCACAATTAAAAGTGTCCCAGGAGTTCATATTCTGACTGTTGGAAACACACACTGATGTCTTCCCTAAGATTGCAACCTGAGGGCCCTCCAGGCCGTCCTGACTCCCTCCCTGCAGTGGTGCAGCACTGCTGACCCAAATGCATTAAACCAGAATGGGGCCCTTCCACTTCCGACCTAGTCATCAACCTGGGTCAGTTCCCACATATATGCTACTTTCCAGTTTCTGTCTGGAAAAGCTAATATACTAATTTCAATAGTATAAAAATGACTCAGTCTCTAAAACAATCACTACAATCCAAAAGATTTAACTTTACCAAGAAACAGAGGATTTTAAAAACTTAAATGTATTTCGTTTAGTTTGACTTTGTAGTCACAATTTTATTATTATAAAGGCACTGGTGAAGTATAGGTAGTCACCCTAAATGAGGCAAGTCACCAAAAGTGTGTATTTGACTCCTAGAATAACCGTAAGGGCACTCACTTTATTTACACATTTGAGTCAGAAATGTGGGTTGCCCATCTTATATTTCAGAGTCCTCAGAATGTGACTGCAGTTAAAATGGAATAGCTAAAGCAACATGAAACTAAAAGTTTTATGCAGGTAGTGGGAAAGCTAGAACAGTGTTCATCATGTAAATCAGTGTAGAATAAAAGGTTTTTAACTATAAACAAAAACTAAATTTTCAGAAAAAATCTTTTCTAAAGGTTAACTTAGAAAAGTTAACTCATATGTACCAACTGCAGGTCTCTAAATACTTGAAAATTATATACATACCCCAAGTTCATCTAAAAACATGATCATACGATGTTTGTTGCTTTTGATGAATGGATTCACACCTTCCATATAAGGCTCCTAAGAAAATAAAAAGCTTTTATGTACAATTAACAATGGTTTAATCTATAGCAAAAAATCATTCATATGTAGCAAGGATTCCAATTAATATAAATGTAATCACATGCTACTGTTTTCCTTAAAAACAGCTATCGTAAGGAACTGAGTATTTTAAGAATGAGAAATTCTGGACCAAATTAGCCTGGCAGATGCACTGAAAAACTACAAGATGGAGACATGAGAGTCTTTAAAGGAATAAAATAATGAAACACAAGTAAGTTTTGGCAAGGTTATAAAGGAGTAAAAAATCTTGCTGGTAGGCAGTCTTATAATCAACAGCAAAAGCCTAAGATATATATTTAATTATTTTCCAAAGTTTAGGGAATAAATGGACAAATGGGAAAGTATACTAAAGGGTATTGGTTATAGCAGCAACAATAACGAACTGGAACCCATCTAAATATCCAGTAGATGATTAACTTAACATCCACATGATGGCTGACTAACCTAACCCTAAGTCAGTTGTGTATTTCTTGGCATAAAAAATGTCACATTAAGTGACAAAAGCAAGTGATAGCATGATCCCAATGGGAAAACGAGCAACTGTTATCCTTAGATGATCATGCGTATTTTAAAAATTCATCTGAATTGCAGTATTTGCAGCAAATGTTCATTGTGAAACACTGTGACTTTACATTTACAGCATGCCCAGTGAGTTTGAATGGAAAGTCTGAATGTATTGCATCTTAGAAATTAGTTTCCTATAATGGGTAAAATAATGGTTTTTAAAGTTCCACTAGCCAAGACATTTTAAGAACACATCAAATTCCTTCATGTGTAATTAAATTTTTATGAAATAATTACTGATTGTTTCATAAATTACACTTTAAAATATCAGAAAGCTTTTACCTTAGCTCCAAATTCCACAAGATTTGCTAAATTCTGCACAGACTTAGCCACTAATATCAGTGTTCTTGCAGCAATAGGAGATGGGGAATCTATAAAAGAATTGGGAACAGCTAATGATATCAACTCCAAAGGTACTTTCAGGTAAGCCACTAGAAATTAAAAAGGCAAGCATTCTATTCAGAACTTAGTGTTCTCTGAAAACTGTATGACCTATCCAAAAGAATTTGAGTTAAATGAGAAAAACACATCTACTGGTGCTTTTGTTTTGTTTCAAAAATATCATTTAACTGATCAGTTAACTCTCAAATGGCTACTACTACAAAATACCTCACAAAGTTTTATTGTATTGCATACTTCACTTTAAAGATGAAGACCAAGCCGGGGATTTAGCTCAGCAACGTAAGCGTCTGCCTGGCAAGTGCAAGGTGTGAGTTCAATCCCCGGTACCAAAAAAAAAAAAAAAAAAAAGTTGAAGGCCAAAGATAAATCTGAGACCTGTACTTTATTTTGTGGAGAAAAACATGAACTTAGTAAGTAAGGCTTTAAAATATTTCAAAGTTCAGGAACAACACATTCCTATAGAACATAGACAGTGGAATATAAACAAAAATTATTTCAGCTAATTAAAATAACTACTTAACAATAAATATGACAAGCAGTCTATCCAAGAGCTTGATTTTAGAATGTATTGTTGCTGAGAAGTTCAGAGATGAACAGTCAGATAAACTGCAAATCTCTTCCAAAGAATTCTAATTCTTAAGTCATAGATTTAACCATTTTAAAAAATAGCAACAATTACAGAAATATGGCTATAGAAGTAAATATTAAGATACTCCAAAATATGTTTTATAGAGCTTTGAGCTTTAAATTATGAAGATAACTATAGTTCTGGTGCCTTCCGTTAATGGCTCCTTTTACATTCAGAGTCACACTCTTAGCCTTTCTTTGAAAGAAACCTACATCATCTGAAAGTCACTACATAATGGACGTACAGGTAATGAGCAAAACTAAACCAGGCTTACGGTGTTCAAGACACTGATTAGCACATAACTCGTGACCATCTTCAATGGGCGGGGCTGGAGCTACTTTGTTCCTGAGTACTCACAAACACTGCAAAACTGCATGTACAAGTTTAATCTGATAAGGAAGAAAGGGCTTGCAGCAGTCCAGCATCTAATGAGCACACAAAAATTTTTCCCAACTTGCAAAAATGCAGTTATAGACTAAGACACGGAGTGGAAAGTAGAACATGTGTAATTCTGCCATCATAGGCCTTAGGAGGAAGAAAAGCTCAGAAGCAAAACAGAAAAGGTGAACAAAGAAGGGAAGTATGCTCTGGAATGCTTTATAGCGTAACGGGGTAATTTTTAAAAATCAGATTTAAAAGACAAAATGAATACTCTTACCAAGCAGTGAAACTTTATTCTAAAATTTTTTCTCATTTCAAAATTTATCAAAAGCTAATTACCTGAGATGATATTAAACATCCGTGGATTCAAGATGGCAGGACAGATAAGCCGAAGAAAAACAAAACCACTGAATAGGAGGGAAATTTTTTTTTTTTAGAAAACCATTTTTTATATATAATATATATATTACATTAAATATAAAGAGAACTGTACGCTTGTTCGGGCGGACAGTACTGAAGCGTGAACCCAGGGCCTCGCACACACGCTGATAAGCAAGGGTGCCAGTGCCAAGCCTCACCCCCTTCACTCACGACCGCGCTTCTACATGGCAGGTGCTTATGCTGCTGAGGTAAATCCCTAGCCCCTTTCTTTTTCTTTTTAAATTTTATTTTGAGGCAGGCAAGTTGCCACTGTGGTCGTGAACATGCCACTCTCTTTTTATCCTCCTAAGTACCTGGGAGTAGAGGTGTTTACCACAGTGCCTAGACAGACAGAAACTTAATATTCATAGTACGTCAGTCTTTAAATTCACATAGGGAAACACAAACGCAGCTTTAAGAAAACAGTCAAAGCATCATATTTTAAATTTTATGCTTCTTGATTGTATTACTTTTCTCAAAATTGGAATTTTAGATTAACATTAGGAAAATGTTAAGTTTAACGATACATTTACTGTCGTAGGTGCTACTTATTCCAGATCTGCAGTTTATTTTATCCTTACTTAGAGGTAGTGATATCCTTAGGAGCCCTAAGAATTTCTGAAATAGTATAGGAGTGCAAATAAACCTTTTGTATATACTGTAGTTTTGTGAAATTCCAAAACTTCCATTATTCTCTCATTTCTGCTTCTCTTATTTAACTGTAAGTCAAGCTGGTTTTATCAATTTTGTTGATACTTCACATAAAAATAGGAATCCACTGCACTAAAGAAGTGACTTGATAAATAGAAATCTAAGAGAAAGCATGGATTCTAAAGCTAAGCTTTAGAATCATAAAATAATAGCAAAAACATGATACTAATTCTACTTTGGGAACAATGAGGTAGTGAGATGTAACTTTATACATATTCCACTCCATCTCCTTCAGTCATGAGTAGAAACTACGTGTTGTTATGTACATAACTTTCATGTCCTTAAAGAGAAATCCACACAACCTTTTACCTGCCCTGTGCAAGACTGGATAATCCAGCTTCTCAGCATTTATCTTGAAATGTATAGCATTTTGCTCATTTTGGACTCTTAGAAAATGAGTCTTACTTTTCAAACAGTAATAGATACCAAGTATATCGTGACAAGAAATAAGTCTTTACAAAGTACTGCATGAAGATTTTTGCCTAAATTTTACTAGAAATATTTTAGGTCTGGGAACCTAAAAGCCTAACCTGCCAACACTGACCTAACAATTTCAGTGTGCAAATTGACTTCAGGAGTTTTTATCAGAAGATATATTAAGTATACATATTTAAAAGCCTACCAGGAACAGATCATTTTGGGCACAAATGTCACTATTACTGCCCCAAATCGTGCTGTATTTGCTTAACAACTGCTCATGAAAAGTTCAGTTTACAGAACAGCTTTATTTCCATCACACACATAACTGCACTGAAATACTAGGATTGTAATTCATTCCTTTTATACCATCCACCACTAAAGCCTAGAAATACAGAATCTATCATCTTCAAATATGTATCCTAAGCAGTCCAGAAAGCTGTTGCCCACTTTGCCGGTCCCGGGAACTAACTCAGGCAGATGCTCGACCACTGGGCCATGCCCCTTGATCCCCAAGAGAGAATGGTTTTATCCTATTGGTATGTGGATTTTCTGTTTGTGCTCTTACTTTGGTTTTTATTTGGGAGACAAGGTCTGCCTTAGTTGCCCTGGCTGACCTTGAACTCAACAATCCTGCCTCCGCCTCTCAAGGAACACAGACTATAAGCATATAGTTTTATCTGCAAAAAAAGCTCTTTCACAAAACTTTGTATCAGAGGCAGAGTTATGATACTGGTATCGTTAGTAATTTTTCCTGTTTTCCCTTTGAATTTTGAAATTTAACTTGCAGAGTATACTCTAATCAATACAGTATATAACTAGAAAACCACCATATTTACTGATGTTTTTGTACTAAACATCCAGTTAGGTTGTATTGCTTATTATATGCTTAACAAAATCCTGCAGCAGTGCTAGAGATACCAGGTTGAATCTTAGAAGGTTACTTTACTTCTGGCCTTGGTTACTTTCTGACAGCCTTAGGCTTTTTTCTTTTTTCTTTTTTTTTGAAACAGGGTCCATGTAGTTCAGGCTGGGCTCAAACTCAAGTGTCATCCTGCCTCAGCCTCCCAAGTGCTGGGATTACAGGCTTACACCACTACACCTAGCCTTAGGCAAACAATTTAACCTCTCCAGAACTGCTTCTTTATACTGGACAAATAAGTCAGAATAATACTGGAGTCTCCATATACAAGCCCTTAAATTCTGTGACTTGTCATAGAAGTACTTCCTAATTATTGTAGAATAGGCACACTGAAACAGACCTTCAAAACTAGAAGCTCTGCCAGAAGATGAGGCTTCCATCAGAGATCTTCTTACAAACCAATTAGTCAACATCTAAACGTTTGATCGGTGCTTTTCTCGCCACACCAGATGTCCACATCTTTATTCACTGTGTGTATACATACGCATACTCAGCATGTGCTATGTATGGTGATACAACAAATGAACAGGTGAGCCTTACCTAACAACTCTTGTTCTCATGGTTTTATTGGTAGGCCACTTATGTTCAACGGATTTCTGTAAACACCCATAAATATACCTCAGTGTCCTGCCAAAATAAAACAATTATTGTAATAAGAAAACAAGTCAAAAACACTGGTCTTATGGCAGCCAAAAGCTTACACAGACCTTCCCCTCACACAAGTATTTTGCCGAAAGTAATGAGAGATTTTTGGCAAGGGGAAAGTAAGATAAGCCAGTAAGTTTACCATCAAGTTAAAGCTACTTTTATGTCAATGAAAATTACAAAACAAGTATTAAGTGTGGTACTAATATGGTACCAAGTTTTCGCAAAAAAGATTTTGATTTTAAATACTACCTGAATAAATAAATTCACCAACACTGTAGGCCTTTAAACAAACACTGAGTGATAATGATACCTGTTACACGTTTTGGTGGGGCTTTTTTTTTTTCCCCACTGCTGGAATTCAACCCAGGTTCTATCTCATCATGCCAGGCAAGTGCTCTCCCCTGAGCCAGATCCCACTCTCCAGCACACATTCTGAATGAGAAATTATAGACCTAAGAGACAGTCTGGCGTGTCTCCTCAGACCTGAGACACAGGCCTGCCACTTGTGACTGCCACAAGCTACACCTGTATAAACAAATGCTGTTTTATGAATGTACGTTATTTCACTCTGGCTTAATAAGAGTATTTCGTTGTAGTTTAACTCTTTTCTTTAAACACAATTTATCTTTAAAGATCTGAACTACAACTCTTTCAGAGTATAACAATAGGCAATGGAAAGCTCTTATATTTAAGAAATTTTTCAAAAAAAGATAGACAATTTCTTGTCAAATAAAAATCTCACTACTTACGGTGGCAGTATTTCAGAAGCCATGAATATTTTCTCTACCAGCTCTGACAGTATGTTCAATAGGTGTGCCAAGTTAGTGTTCACATCTTCATTTTTTTCCAATTTTGATGGACTTAACTAAGAGACAGAACAAATCAATGTAAATGTACTCTGGCAATGGTAAATGCAAGTACATCAACGTAAACAAGCAGTTTCCAAGGTTCTCTCCTTTCCTGTTACGTGGAAGTCTTCTTGTGCTTGTGAAGGGATTCTGAAGTGGTCTGCCCTACAGAAGTCCTAATAGGTTTGTTACCTTCATTCCCAGTGTCCCACTGAGAAGTGAGTAGTGACTACCCAGTTCTATTTACTTGAGGGGGAAAAAGAAGATTAAAAGCATTTTCTGAGTAAGATTTAATTAATAGCTAATAATGATTAAATACCTTAGACAACATCATGAGCCTTTTAAAAACCTTTTCTAGTAACCGCTGAAATCTAAGAGTTGTGGTTGGGCATTAATGAAGGTCTGAGTTCCCAAAGTTTCTCTGAAGCACAGAGCTACCCCACAGACATACTATGTTCTGTGTCACCCTGCATAGTAAGACTAGGGCATGACCCTGCACTGCAAACACTAGATCACTCATTTCTTCTCTTTAACTTGTAAGTGAACATTGACAAGGTAGACCAAAATTACATTTGACAGCCCCCAGCATTAAAAGTAATCCCTGATTTTATTGATTCTGTATCAAGTCTAAAAATGTAAACCCAGCATCTTCCTTTGTAATTGCTCTGCTGCCAAACTAAAATGAGAACATCCACATAAGTATTATTCTGTTCTTGATTTTAATGGTTTATTATGAGTTCACCCTGTAACTGTCACCACCCTAAAAAATCCTTTACTTTTCTCTTAACTCCATTTTTCCCCCAAAAAACAAGCATCCCAATCCAGGCAACTCTTAACTGCCTCAAATTTCCCACATTTTCGAGTGGGAACATGTTTCCACAAATGTGGGTATAACCACAAGGTTATACCCAACCTTAAGTGATAGGCCACAGTCAAAACATAAAACATACAGTATAAAATTATATGCAGGCTATCTGTATAAAGTATTATGAAACAAATGAACTGCATTCACAACTCAGTCCCATCCCCAACAGACCTTATAATATATATGGAAATATTCTTTAAGACATTGCTGGTCCCCATCATTTTGGATTAAGGGAAACTCAAACTTACAACAACCCAGAAGACCCTGGAAAAGCATTCAATCTATATCATGCACACTCTCAAAGTAGTGTACATGTGAGCAGTACTTCAGGACTGTCAAATACTTTCATGTATTTCTGGTACAACCTAACAAGTACCAATGCCAAAATAAAGCACCCTAGTGTGTGCCTGCACATGGCGCTGGGCATCAAACTCTGGGCCTCATGCGTGCCAGGCAAATGCGCACCACTGAGCTACACCTTTACCTTACTGCACCTAAAAAGTCTGTTATGCAAAACATTTTTTTAGTAAGTATAACATCAATTACTTTGGTGAATAATTTTAGAAACTTAATGTCTGCCTTAAACTGTAATTTGCTATAAATCAGTACTTGCAAAATATGCTATTTACTAAAACAATTTAAAAATTAAACTTTAAAATACTAAATTCTTAGCTCCGCGTGGTAGTACACTACTATAATCCCCACACTCTGGGAGGCTGACACAGGAAGATCTCAAGTTTTAACCCAGCCTGGGCAACTCAGCAAGACCGGTCTCAAAATTAAAAGAAAACAGAGCTGTCAATGTAGCTCACTGTTAGGCCTCTGGTTTATTCCCTAGTGCTACAGAACCACCCCGACCAGAGTCGAAGGCCACTACACTCTCACCTCACAAGACTGCTTGCTGTCCATTATCTTTAAAATGGAGTCCTTGAGAGCGTGATGCACAAACTGGGTGGCGGTGGCTTTCATGTACTGCTCCATCAGCGTGCTCGCCAGCGTTGTGGCTCGAAACAGGGTAGTGGCTTCATCTGTCCGGATGTTTACATTAGCGTTACAGTTAATGCTTTTAATGTGATCAAATGGGATGATTTACTTTTCCTCAATAACTAGAGCCATTTAAATAAATATGTATTTTGCATGCATCACTGAAAACTGACTGTAATGACTTTATTTCTAGAGATTTCACTCTATAAAAGAATTTTGTATGTATTAGATCATTAGGTCATAAACAAAAGGAATAAATACCGTGCATATGTGACCAAAATGAAGGCTCAGAAGGGTTTATCACTAAGATCATTTGCCCAGTTCTGCAAGACCTTTCCTTTGCTCAACACTGATTTCATGGTCTGAAAATATCTGAGTCTGTTTCTAAGTAACAGTGCAACATAAAATCCTAGTATAAATTTATTAGCTAGAACATGGATACTGAGTTTTAATAAAATTGCAATAAATAATATCAGAAAAGTCTCAGTGTAAAATATGTATCACCATTTAATCTATTTCTTCACAAACCTGTATTTTTATAATTTTTATGATTAGCAGGAAATAGTGCTAGGCTTTGCAGTTTCTTGTGGTAACTCCAGTATTTAGAAGCAAGAACTATTGGTGAATCAAAGTGCTGGGGGAAAATGGACTATTCTGACATATTAGGAAGCTGTTAAAAGCACTGTGTCCAATGGTCTAGTTATAAAATCCAACTGACACTCCACTTCTCTGCACTGAATTAGTAAATAAAAGAATAAACAAAAGAGTATGGTTAAGTAAACCAGACTATTCTCAAGAATAAAGAACCATGGGCCACCGATCTGGAACAGAAGGGATTTTCTATGGCATCTAATATAGTCTTCCATGACACAGACCTATATTAGAAATGCTCGCCCCATATTAACCAACGAGATCAGAACTGACATCCCAACTGCACTTCTTAGTGAAGGAAAAACAGAATAACTTCCTTTACAATATGATAGTTTTCTAAATATTCTTGCAGACATATGCCATCAGTAAATCTAACAGCCCAAGTTTTTAAAATATCACACATCCATACTCCACCTTCCATGCTTATTTCTCTGTCATTTAGTGTACACAGCAACAATGATTCAAGCCTTTCATGGAGAAAAATCCTCAGGAGGATGCTGGCCAGTAGTGTTCGGTCTTGCCCACATACATGTGATAAAGCATAGACGACATGAAGCTCCTTCTGCAGGACGAGCTAGAAACGACACAATGAGATGCTGAAAGTACTGCATGGTGTGTCCTGGGGAAAGTAGTCTTATGTTCAATGAGCAATATGTCAACTGAATAAACACATTAAAAAAAAGTTTGTCACCTGCTTATATCTGATCTCCGAAAATCACAATCAACATGAGCTTCTTAACCTAGGGTTAGCAGTGTGCCATGGAGGTAGGAAATTACTATGTTTAACTTAATGTATTTTATTATTAAATATTCAGTATTTATGTTAATAATGCCATTTAAAATATATGGAGCATAATTACCTCTTTAAATTCACTGTACTCTTCTTCTGGCATGATTTTTTCCATAGAATATCGCGCTCGAACGCGCAGAGATCCCGGCTCAATACCTTTTAGTGGTATATGGGAGCTGAGGAGAAACCACTCATCTGTGGCATGACCTTTCTGTAACCGGCTCAGCTGGCAGCGCATAAATACTTAGAGAGAAAAACAAATGAGTACATAAACAAGGTAATACTAGCATTAGCTAGCCAAGTAAATTTTCCCAAAGTTCAGTCCTCCATACTGGTAAATCTTTTTATTGAAGCATTTCAATAACATAGGGGCTCCAGGATGATTGGTTACTTCCTACACTGCATGTCTACTATGTGCCAGACATAGCAGACAGCCAAGGACCTGCGATACAGAGATGATTAACACATGGTGTGCATGGAGGGCCCCACCAGGAAGGTAGAAATCAGTCATGGTACACTGGGATAAGTAATAGGTAATAATGCTTTGGGGAATACAGAAAAATAATACACAATTCATTTGAGAAAGCTCAAAAACCCATTGCAAGCTGGTAAACCTTAAACTGACCTGGAAGCTCAAGTAAAAAGGTAGAGAGCAAGCAGGCAGTTCAGATAGAAAATATGGCTTTCGCTCTATATCATCACTAGGATTTTATCATAAAAGTAATAGAGAACCAGTACAAAAATGTTTCAGTTAAACATTTTACAGAGCAAATCCAGGCTTTGATGTATGTGTTAATATATATCACTTTCCTCCTTAGGCCTGAATTTTAAAAAATAGTAATACCTAATATTCTGATGTTCATTGCTAAATCCCACTGCCATTTGTTCCAGCAGCAGGCTGGGGAAAAGTAAACCAACGAGAACAACTCTGAGTGTCTGACTATGCTTGTGTGAAAATACCATACTTCACTAGAGTAGTGTTTCTATGGACAGCAGGAAAGGACTAAAAGTAGAATGGAGGAAAGAAAGGCTCACAGAAAAATGGCCAGTGACCATTTTCCTGTTCTTAGTTAGGGAAGGGATTGATAAGTTATTTGGCCTTAAGCTCTCAGTTTACAGTATGTACACATTAGACAATTGGGACTGTCTCTTCCTACATCAAAAATCATGGTAAGAAACTGTCTCAAATATATTACTTGCATTCCTGTTTTGCTTTTTAATTTCTATTTCAAGACATTATGTATTCTGAAAATTTATAAAACATGCTTTTTTTTAACTTTACAAAGTTTCTTATCAACTTACAGATATCAGGATCTTTGCTTTTCTTTGTTTTATTACTAAGAGTGATTTCAAATCTATTGATGTCAGGAGGAAGATCACTGAAGAAGCAAGGAAAAAAATAATTAACAAAATGTTCTGGCATCTGACTGCTTGATTCCTTCAGTTCTAATGTCAAACAGACTCCCTATTTCAAAATGAGCATGCTAGATTTAAAACTGAATTCATATTATCTAGTATACGGCAACACTGACAAGCAGATTGCATTTTTCCTACCAGTTTTAACCTTGTAAACTACCAATAATTCAAGTTATTCCTGGAAACTTTACAAAAAATCATTTTGTATAGTTTTTCACTTATAAGTAATGCTAATGTGTATAAATAAGTAAGTGAAAAACCAACAGCACAGTACTCAACTAATGAAGGTGAACAAATACAACACAGAAACAAAATTGTCTACTATTGAAACATCTAAACTTGGCACCTTGATCTGTCTGTATAAACACAGAAATGAAGGAGGTAGGAGAAAGGGAGGGAGGGAGAGAGGGAGAGAAAAAGAGAGGTAAAGAAATGCAGTTTTTTAAATACTTACTCAAAGACAAACTCCTCTGACCATACTGGGTTTTGCCCTTCCCTTGCATGAGTTTTTGCTACTTGGACGCTATTCAGGTAGATATTACAATATGGATTGGTAAAATGTTTTACCGGGAGTTTGTGGGCTTCTTCAATATGTAAAACAAGGCTGCTGACCTAAAGAAAATAAAAATTACTACCCCAGAGCTCAAGTATTATGCATTAGGTATCAGAGCAACAAATACAAAATACAAAACTGAAAACAGTGACTTATTTTGTTTTCAGAAAATACAAGCCTTCATATTTTTCCTTTTATGTGACACACTACAAAATATTCATGCATTTAAAATCTAAGCATTTAAAATTTTCCCACTTAAAAACTTAAAAATGAGATTTTATTTTGTGACTAGTTGTGCAGTAATAATGAAATAACGTTTTTCCTTCATAAAACAATGACACTGACAAAATAGTTTAGAAGATTATTTAGTAATCCAAACAACTGTGATTACCCTAATCAAAATATCAAATGTTAGATAATGCTTATCTAAGAGACTGTTATCACTGTATAAAATACACAGCTAGACACTGATTCTTTCTACTGATTTGACAGAAAAGGATATAAAATCCTAGCTTGGTTTTTTAGTTTTGAAGCCAAACTTAGACCATCTGTCTGCTAGTTCCAGAACCTCTTTCTCTCTTGCCACTGCTACTTGTGAGTCTGAAAGCCTGCCCCTTCTCATCCACAGAATGCACACACCAACTACACTGGTGGCTGGAGTACGGAGTGGCAATGATACATGCACAGGACACACAGCCCCTGACATACAAGAAAGGCTTAAGAAAGATCATCTATGATTATACCTACAAAAAATTTCATGGTTCATTTTCACACAAGATATAGCTTGCTGTTTCTGCAAAATAATCAATCTGATTTTCCAAAGTCCATAAAACTTACAATATATTTTAAAGGTATATAATAATTATGGGTAAAATTAAATGTTTTTGGGAAAAGGTACAAGACTCTGAGTTCCAGGGACAGTCAGCTAAATATTTTTATCCATTTCAGCAGAACAATGTCAGATTCAGTGACTACAATGCAAATTCCCATGAACAGGAGTCACTTTATTGTAGGAAGTTTTCGTCCAAATCTAAAAAGTGTCACAATGTGCCTGATTTCTTCCAACTGTCCAGAGCAGCAATGGTGAACCTTCTAGAGCTTTCAGTGGTACAAACGGCCTGCTGTGGCACGTGTGCAATGGGTTCGCCCCCACTGATCTAGGGTTGCCAATGAAAACGAGAAACTCGAGAAGTGGAGTGTATAAAGCTGCTCTTACATACATAGGGAAAAAAAAGAGAAAGCCTAGCTTAATTTTCCATTAACAAAAATATAAGCCAGGCTAAAGTTTCAAATTAGATTGGGTGAGTTACACAGTGAGTTTCAGAAACAATTAGTACAGAATGAAAAGCTCAAAAGTTTACGGAGATTAGTAGACTATGAGACTTTTTCAGTAAAGTACCTACAGTTCTACTTTTTTGAGAAAGGACAAAATAATTTGAAGAAAAAGTGTGTGACAGTATTTTCTTTTGCCGATTTGGTATTGTTGTTTTAAATGAAATAATCTTTTGTATTTATTCAAAAGTTAGCACTAAGTAGCAGAGGTAGGTATATAAATAACATCCTTTTTCAGACCTATTTTTCCTGCTACTAAAGTGAAACCAGGGCTTAAAAATGCCTCAAAATAACCTCAAGAAACACGGTCAGAAAGAGTTCACACAGAAATAAAAAGAGCAGAATGACAGCAAAAATTGTGCTACTTATGACAAATACAATTAATATTTACCTGGCGAAGGCGTTTATTAGACGTCCCTGGACTACTTTTTCGTAAACTGCAAAATGCCTGCAAACCTTTCATCCAATCCTATGAAAAAAAAAAACAAAACAGGATTTCAGAGAAATAATCTGATTTTCAATCATCAATTTATTTCCTTCAAAATGAGTATTTTTCCTTCTGTAGACTGTTATATCTTAGTCTCAGAGTATACTGTATTTTAAAATGTCCAAAAAGAAAAATGATATCCCAAACTTAAAGAGTTCTATAAAAATTGCTTTATTTTATGAAGAATTCTTAGTTAATGTTAAGGATACTGATATGTAGCCATTAATTGACCAAAACAATACAATTTTCATTAAAGAAACTTTTTCTCAAACACCAACTCGCTGGGGAGGGTCCTGTGTGTAGGTCAGCTGAAACACTGAGTTTCTGGAAGAATCTAAGCAGACACCTTAGATTCACACCTTGTGAGCGGAGAGGCCCAGTGGCAAAACTGTCTGCTATGTCAGGCCTCATGGGACAGGCAATCTACTCTTTTCTTAAGACCATCATATAGACAGACACATAAGAGGATCTGGTATTTCTAAACCCAGGTTTAAAACATCATTTCAGCCAATATTTAAATTACAAGCGTATATTCTGAATGTTCAAATATGACATTGCCCCAGAAAAAGAAAACAATTTAGGTTTATTAAAACCTAAATGCTCACTTTGGCTTTTACGTTTCTGGAAAGCTCTGTTCTTCTACTTATTTAATTACATCTTTGGTGTATTGGCTGCTTCTGTGGACTTGTGCTCTGTCACTGGTTAGTGTCTTTATAGTACATCAAATTAAACTCAAATCAATTAAGTAGAAATATAGCTGTGTTTATACAAACTACAACTAAAACACTCCAGAACTACTAAGTAAAAACTATGTTTAAGTGGAAATTTTTTAAAATATTTCTTCACAGGATTACCTAAAGTTTTGAGTTGCAAGCGGGCACTGCATACCCATCAGTGTGTAAGCTCTCAAGTAGACATGTGCAGACTTAGAAAACAGACACCAAACAACAGTCATAAAGTGTTTTTGTCTCGATGATGGAACTTTTATTTTCAGACATGGCTCAGCCAGTGAAGAACAACAATACACGTCAGCAAAACTTACTGTTCACTTCTGGTCAGGACTGAGACCACCCATAGTCTTGGTGCAGAGAGGGTTTTAAAGGTGCGTCGTCAGCTGGACTCAGCATCACAGAGTATGTAAAGGTCAATGTAAACTGAAGTTTCATCCCCACTAACTTCTCACTACACTTGTTTCTGCATTTCTTTCAAAACATATTTTTGCACATGAAACTACTCATTGTTTAAAATGAAAACCTGACGAGATTTCAATCATCTTTTTAATCACTTTATCTTAAACGCAACAGCGTCCCTCTTCACAGGTCAGAAACCACAGAAGAGAGCGCGCTCACCTCTGCTTGCTCTGGAGTCTCGCCTGCGAAGTAGAAGATGTAGTGCTCTTCACTGAAGTGCTGAACTACGATCTGAAAACAGTTTGGCCTTTGAAATACAAAGAACTGCAGTAAGGAAGTTTACAGCGACTACTAAATATTTACATGAACTTTAAAAAACACAATATAGAATTATATAATTTATATAAAACTGTCATAACTTCAAGCAGTAACAAGGCATTTTACTGGGTCAGCACTTAAAATCAGTCTTTCACAGTAAAATGCTGTATCATTTTAAAAGACACTGGAAATAGTAAAGGTTTAAAGAAAACAAAATTGTGCTGGAATTGCACAGTTACTCTGAAAACTTTTATGTTTTCGAAAAAAAGACTAGAAATAGTCCTAGACCTTTCAAAAATGTCTATAGTGATTAACAGATTGTGGGTCATTTTAATTATTTGCTAGTCTGTACTTTAGGTTTTCTTTAATAAACACCATTTTTCCTCAGATATTAAGATGAAACCATCATTCATATATTGCTTGTTTTGATGTTTAAATAAACTAACTGATAATGATTAAATCACGTCTTTAGTACGCTCTAGGATAGGATGTGAGGGCGATCTGGCTGCAAAATCTGTCACCCCACTGATCGCCAGGGTTGATTCAGCTGATGTGGCTGGCTAGGTGGGTGGTCCCTTCCTCCCTCAGTGACCCATGTGCATCCATCCTTAAGTATGCGCTGAGTGTAAATCACATGACACAGAAATACAATTCCTAAATTATGTAAGTATGTTCATAATTTACATCTTATTTTGGATACAGGCTATCTTTCTAACTAAGCCTGAAAATATTTATAACATGTTTATGAGGGCCTACATGTTTTTAGAACTCAGTATAGGTTATTTCTATTTACTGCATTAAACAGATTTCTTATGTGTTAGTGTGAGGAGGCCATAGCAAAACAGAGAACAAGTTTCATGCTTATGAAATATAAAAACCACCTTTTCATGGTTTGAGAATGATACAAAGTAATGTAAAGTATAATTGGAAACTTCTGATTCTGAAAATGACCTGTATCTTCCATCTGGATAAAATATAAGAAAACAAAAAACAAACAAAAACCACTTGTGTGAAGGCACTAGAGAACAAAGCTGCACACACTTGAGGAGCAAGATCCCACTGAGGTAAGGTGGACATTATCCACGCTCCTCCCCAGTTCCTAAGCTGGGGAGGAGAAAAAGCAGCCACTTTTTAAAAAAAATCTTAAATACTAAGCAGCAAATCCAGCAGTTTCCATGTGCTGAGAGAGCAAAATGGAATTCAGGGCATTCCAGAAAAAGGTTCTCAGTCTCTGAAAAACTGCATCTTCACAATAAGGGCAAGCAGAGCTAAACGAGCCCCCACCCTGAGCCCAGCCCCTATGGAGTCCCACAGGATGAGATCTAGCCAACCTGCAGTCCCTTCTGCAGGTGGTCACGCTTCTGTGATTTTTGATGTATTATGTTCACCATTCTGTGAAACTTAACAAGACATTTCAAGACTCAAGATCTAATGACAGTCAGGAAGAAAAAAACTAATTTAAATGCTTAAGAAAATAGGCAATATAATTCTGTCAGAAAACTATTTAAAAAACACTCAAATTAGAAATAAATTGAAAAATGTAAATAAATATTTAAGACTTCAACAAATGGCTTTAACTGTAGAAGCATAGATTAGTTAACTGCAAGATTGGGAGAAAATGTATAGCCTGAAGCAGATAGAGAAAGAAAAGATGAAAAACTATGTATTTATTAGGCACAAAGGATATAGTGAAAAGACACGTTTCACAATGCCAGAAAACTAGAGAATGCAGCAGGAGACATGTTTAAAGAGATACTAATGAAGACTAAAACTGACAAAAGATAGTCTCAGATTGAAGCAGCTCTTCAAAAATCACAATAATTTAAAATAAATTTCCATTAGGCATGTTTTGGTTTTACTGCTTAAACAAAGAGCAAGAAAAATCCAGAAAAAGATAGGATACAATTCTCTTAAATGAAAAAGAAAAAAAGCAACAATTTGTGTGACAGAGAAAATGTTGGAAGGTAGAAAACCACCATTGAAAAGTAAGTAACTTGCAATCTAAAACTATCTACAAAAACATCTTTCAGAGGTGTAGACAAAAAATAAGTATTGTCACAATGGAAAACATAAAAGTGTAAGAATATTTTTATCAATGAAGTATCTTTGTTTGTGCTTCTGAAATGGTTAATATTAAAATATAGTATTAACAGTCTGAAGTTTAAAAGGAAGCAAGGGCTTAGAGACCTCTAAATAATCCTGAGCGTTGTAACCTGGGTAAAGCATACAGTCTGCGGCTAGAGCCACGCAGAACAGCCACACAGGCTGTGCTGTCCACGCTCACTTCCTGAGGCCACCTACCTTCAACAGCAGAGCTCACTTTAAAGCCAGGTCAGTGTGCACAACAAGCATATAATGTTCAAAGCCCGCTACATATTTGATAACACAGTGAAGCAACAGATAACAGCACTGGTCCATAATTTCACCTTGTGTGCATGTTATAATGAAACAAACTGGTATTAACCTATTTTTCCTTTGCAGACATGTCTTCTCATTTCCTTGAAATATACTTTGCTGATGCTGTTTTTAATGGTATTGTTGTCTCAGTACTTTACTTACTAAATTAAGTAAGACAAACAAAGGGATACACAAAAACAACTGATCCTAAAGTGACACATCTTAAGGGAAAACTTTTTGTTAAATGAGACCTGGGCTTAGTTCTCATGGACATGGGTTTTGCACATCAGGTTGGACATGGTTTAGCTAAATATAATTTATAACTGTTAACCATAATATGACTGCTAATGATGACATGAGGTTGTTCCCTGAATTAAGAAACCCCTAGCAGATGAGTGAGTGCTCTCCGGGGTGTGTCTGGGTGGGCATGGAGGTGTGTGGGTCCTATATTACACACGGAAGTGGCCCTTGGTACTTTACATGGCTTTTGGTCCCTTCCTCCACAGCACTGCTCTCTGCTCTGCTCTGCCACACACCTTTCCAATGAGATTTCTACTTTGAAGCCTGCCAAACATGCACTGATCTCTTGATACTTCAAGCTGAATTAAACATTTTCTTCCCTAAGCTGTGGCTGTCAGGTGCTTTGTCACAGTAATGGCAGAACACTGGTACCAGGAGTGAGGTTTTTGCTGTGTCTTTGCCTGATCATGTAGTTTTGAAATAGCTTATGACAAGAGTTTGGAAAGGTTTGGAGAAGACCAGACAAGCAGGAGAACGGTGTGAACAGAAAGCTTAACAGGTGACTCTGAGCAGAGTTCAGAAGGTTGGGATAATAGGAATGCAGACAGCAATGGCCAGATTCAGGCAGTTTCAGTTGGGAACAAGGATCCTTTCAGAATATGAACTCCAAGCCAATGTATTACCATTCAGCAGAAAATGTGTCTACAGTTTGCTCATGCCCTAAGACTCTGGAGGAGACTTGGATTACAGGTGGTGGACTAGTGAATCTAGAAGAGGAAATTTCAAAGCAGCCAGTACTGCTGGCTGCTTTTCATTTGACTTATAATGACAATCAGGGGCAAAAAGCAGAGAAGAGAAACTTGAAACACTTAAATTTTGGCCTGGAAGGAACCATGTGTAAAGGTGGAACCCAAAGGAGAAGTGGCTGCTAGAGATTATTAGCAACATTTAAAAGAAAGCACGTACTTTGCACAAGCAAAAGTGGGCCTCACTGGACTTATCAAAACCCCAACCAACCTAGGTTCATGGCTGCAAAGGTGTAAACCTTTCATTTTCGTAAAACTCACTAGGATACCTGCTCCTTAAGAGCCTCCTAGGGAATTGGTACCCCACAATTCATTTTACTGGGCTCAACCATCCAGGCACTCAGAGGCTGCTGCAGCCATGGTCCAAGAGACACCAACTACTTGAGCAGGCAGCCAATTATAGCATCATCCGTTTGATACTGGTTTTACTTGCATGCAGAATGTAAGAGCTGTGGGATCAGGAAGACTTCCACACAGATTTCAAAGAAATGTCTAGGAGGTCAGGCAAGAAGTCCCTGAAAGGGCAATGTGTGAAGCTGTGGAATGAAGCCAAAGATGTAGTGTAGCCCCAAAAGTTGAAGATACAAGGAAAGTAGAACATTCGCAGAGCTCTAAGTGGGGACAGCTGGAGAGTGGTAGACTAGGCTGCAGCCAGGAAGCCCGTGGGCTGGAGCTTCCCAAGCCTTCTAGAAGTCAGACCTTAATTATCAGGCACCTTGGATGTTAGCTAGGGAACTAGAGAGGAATGCTGGATCTGCTGGTCTTGATTTGGCCTGGTGCTTTTTAAATCCCCTTATTCTTCACTTTTACAATGGGAGTGCTTACATTATGCAACTATATGCTGGGATGGCATAATCTTATTTTTCATTTTTACATAGCTTTACAATTTACCTTGAGTCAGAAAAAGAAACTTTAAGACTTCTGAAAAATGCTGGACTGAGACTCTGGAGAAGGATTATGTTTCTAGCTGTACCTGAGACAGTTGTGTTATCAGGTGAATTATGAATGGACTGCTATCTTTATCTGGAGATGAAGTATGGCTAAGGAGACATGTCTAGGTGTGAAGTCAGCAAGGGGTGGTCTGTGACCATCACTTCTGACAAGAGGAGTAAGAAATATCTAGCAGATTAGTAAAACTGTGGCTCCTGGATGGATCTGGGTGAATCCTGGAGGGGTGGCCTTTCTATACATGGTCCCTGGCACTCTTCCCCTTCTCTGCTTTCCAGTCACCAAAAACTAAACAGCTTTGCTCCACTATGTTCCTGCCCGGGAGTCCGCCAGTCACGTGCTGAAACTACTAAACTGAGTAATTTAAACCTTTCATCTTTTAAATTGTAAGTGTGTCAGGTATTCTGTCTCAGCAATGGGAATACTGACCAATGCAATAATCTAAGATGTTTTAACATATTTTCAAGTTCTTTTAGTCACCTTCAATAAGAAACTGCATAGGAATCAAGTAATGACTTTATAGCAGATGCTAAATGTTTCTTTTTCCTTACACCTGACAAACACTATTATTGATATTAACCAGTTTAAGAATAATTTAGACTCTTTAAATGTACTTAAAGATCTGATCCACCCTTAACTTTAGCAGAAAACAAAACAACAAAAAGTGCTTTTTGTTGTTATACGGACTTTCTTCTGCCAGTATAGACTGATTTTCAATCTATACATACCTGTTCATGTAAGACAGGTCAAAATAATACTAAAGGATTTCCTTAAACTTGCAGATGTTTCTTTATCAGTGTTAATACTCTTCTAATCCTCTAAGAATCATGCTGTTCAAAGTATAAATATCACTAGTGAATCACTTTTAATGTCTCTTTTTAAGACTGAAGTTCTGCTTTGAATCAACTGTCCAAATAACGTTATCTTTTTGTGCTGTACTTATTTCTTGAGGAAGTTCACTCTTCAGTAAATCTACAAGATGAGAATCTTATACAATAAAGAGAAATTGTGCTGCAAATCAAACTTTTAACACAACTTTTTTTGTACAGCTAGTTTACTTCAGTACCAAACAGCAGTATTTGGATTGCATTTCTTCACACAAAACTGAGAAACACATGCTGTTGAGCAGCTTGGATTTTACAATTTTAACATTTTTTAATATGGAATTCAAGTCTACACACAAGCATATAAATAAGACTACCTCCAAACTGCTATTGTACAGAAGGAATTCTTGATGAAAACGTTTATATACTCCTATCCTGAAGCCTCATCAGTCTTAAGATCAAATGATATTTCTATAGATCTTAATTTCAAAATCTTCATTTACTGTTTGGAATACTTTATCCTTGACAGTTTTGGAACTTCTGTGGATGCCAGCAATTCTCTTTCAAGTATTATGGTACTCATTACATATAGTGTATGTATTTATATAATGTAATGCATATCATATGGTATACCATTCTGCAATGATATCTGGATAATTTAAAACCTATCATTTAATTCACAAATGCATTTACTGATAACCCTACCTTAGTATTATCTACTACTATTTCAAAGTGATGTCTCTTCTCTTACTTTTATTCTTGGCCATAAACAGAATTGGCAGTTTCCATGCAGACTGGTAAAACCAGTAATTCTCCAACTCTGTGTGAAGCATTTTTGCTTCAGCTTTAACTATTAATTGCATGATCTCAAAACAAGCTTTCCAAGTTTAACATGATACTGTAGGAACAAATCTATGAGAAGAGAGGAAGGGGTGGGAGAGAAGAAACTTTCTCATTTGGAGTTTACAATTCAATTTTTTTTTTTTTGTAAGCAGTGGGTATGGTACTAGCCTAATATACTTGCATTACTGACTTACTCAGTGACTTATACAGAGAAATATTGAGGGTAAAGAAGACAGTATTTACTGGGCTTAGAACCTAAGTGTAATATATTTTTTATTTATTAACCTAATACATGGATTGAATTTTTTAAATTAAGGGTATTATTTTTATCTTGCAAATATAATGACTTTACAGTATTAATCACCAAAACTGCCCTTTATGCTAATTTCATAAATATTGCACAAACTGATTATAAACAAATAAAAAATGAAAAATATCTAAGTCCAATAATTCACATCTATTTTAAAATGATAAAATACTGTTAACTTGGTTTAATAGAGAATGTAAAAAAAATCAGTTTGTGAATTAATGCAAAAAATAACATCACTGATGACTGACTCACAAAAGTCTAGACTAAGTAATATTCAGAGTAACTGGGTAATTTAAAAAGAAATACTTAAGTATGGTCACCATAAAAAGCTGTCTGCAAGGTTCTGTGCCATTTATTTTGGCTCAATAGAGTAAGAAGTTAGAATAGCTTACAGATGAAGCTGTATAATTTCAAGTATTACAGTGTTTGAAACGTAAAGTTTGGTTTACTATTTTTATCATTATACTTAACAATTAGCAGTATCTCACAGATTTCTAATAATGATCCTAAGTACACTAGTTGATAAGCCCTGCTTATCTATCCAAATGAATTAATTCATAGATGTCCTCTTAGACTCTGCTCAAGAACCACCTATTTCATATTACATTGGTCCTCTACATTCATTGGTTCCACACTCACAGACTCAAGCAAATGCACACCCAAAGTAATTTTTTTAAATGCACCTGTACTGAACAAACACATAGCACTGTTACACTAGCAATTATAAGTAATCTAATGATGATTCAAGCACCCAAGATGGTGACAGTGTCTGCACACTGTCTTCATAATCTGAGTTTGTTCATGCCTTCCTCCCAAAATTTTAGGCAGGCTGTTTAAACTCTCTGACCCCATGGTCACTGCCACTATTTCAGCACTAGATGGTCCCCCAAACCCAAGTTTATTACCGATCCATAGGATGGACTTAAAAAAGATAAATTGCCCCTACTTTGCCAAAAAGCCTCTACCTAGGGCAAGGATGGGGCCCAGATGCTTGATCCAGTCACTGGGCTATGGTTAGGCACATGAATTGTGCCCAGCAGTGGGGCTCACTGTACAGCTCTAGCTAGCGGCTCCAAAGCGACAACCTGCACCTTCCCCCTTCACCTGTGCACCAACCCTGTCCATGTTATACTCTCTGGGTTAGGGGAAGCATGGCTGGGCAGCACTGTGGCCACCATAGCTGTTGCAAGGCTAGGCCACACCCAGAGCACAGACCCCATCAAGACTAGTGCAGTAAAACAGCAGGATCAGATCTCACACTGCCACACTTTGCCTGACACACTGATATACTCATGAACTAAGACCACTGCAGCCAGCTCGAGATGCTGAATGCCAAAACACAAGTCTGTCATTGTCACATACTGCCAGGAAAGGTCCAGAGACTGCACCAAGGGGCAATGGCCTGGGAAGAAGAGCTGCTGGCTTCTGCCTGATCCTGGAGTCCTGCATTCACTTTTCTGTCCTGGCCTTGTTACGGTTTATATCTAGAGGCCTTATCCTGATGGAGGTCTCATACACTCCTTGTAGGTGGGGTTTTGGAAAGGTAACTGGATCGTGGTGTTGTGATAAAATCATCAGCAGATAGTGCACTAATGAGTTTATAACTAGATGTGCTACTGGGAGGTGGAGCCTGGTTGAAGGGGCTGGGTCACCAGAGGCGTGGCCTGCAAGGGCCCACCCCCTCCCAGGGTCTTCCTTTTCGCTCTCTCTGCTTCCTGTCTACCAAGCCCTGAGGAGCTCTGCCCTACCATGTGCACTGCAGTCACCATAACTAGTAAGACTTCTAAACTCTGTGCCAAAATAAACTTCTTTCAGTTACAGGTGTTGGATATTCTTCTGTTTGCTCATGACAAGGAAAGTAAGGCAAACTGCCAGCAGTTGTGCTCCCCAGTGCTGAGGCAGGGTTGGCAAGGCATTCCTCAGTCACTGATGGCTGCTGCTGTGGGGGATGGGTGGCGTGCACACCTGAAACCACCTTAAGGACAGGTGCTACCCAGAGTACAGACCCCAGGGTCAGACTGTGGCTGGTGTGATGCAGGCAGAAACATGAGTCTGTCATGTCGAGGTGCCAGGTCTCCACCTAGAACTAGATTGGATCCAAAAGCTCCATCTGTACACAGTGGTCTGGGACAGGGGCCAATGAGGATCTTCTGGGTACTGAATTTCACCATGACAGACTTGGTACTGGGTTTTAAGTCTAACTCCTACACTGAATTCCCTCTCCCTCCCTCAAGCAGGTGATTCTTTCCAAACGGCCCTTACTGCATCTCAGTGACAAAAACAACTCTTCTTGCTTCCTTCAGTGTATGTTCCCTTCTTATGCCAAAACCAAGTATTGTGATCTCTCACTGTTTCCTAAGCTCTTATGAAGGTATTAGGGTCAACTAACAGGTGCTCAAGCTGACAGTTTTGGGCGCATGTAATTACCAGAGGACCTAACTGCTGTCATGCTCCATTCTAGTGCTACAAAAGGGAGGAAAAAAGTCTATCTTACACAAACTTCTTGTGTTTACTATGAAATATTAGGGAGAATTCAGAAAAAAGAGAAAGATGTATCAAGGTCTAATTAATTTATAAATACATCAATAGATAATATAATTGATGAGTACTTCTAAGAAGACTCTAGACTACTGATATTTTAATGTTCTTGAACAAATATCCAGGTGTAATTAAAAGCTAGAATTGTCTCACAATGCTCAGGATTTGCCTTATAAATTTATTTTTTAAAACCTTAATTAACATCAGTGTATGAAAAAGATTCTTTTTTAAATTTTTTTCTATTGAAACAATTTTTGTATGAGAACTGTTTTGTAATGTTGAGTCCCTGAGGAACATATCTACAAAGTTACCAGCTGAATTAAGAGTACTTCATACTATCAGATATATGCATTTAATAGGTAGTGTGGGGGAAAAAAAAGGCAGGAAAAGGGTGAAAAAATGTGAATTAAGTCCCTCAAATCACTGTTAGTGGTGACAAGGAGAACACATGCAGACCAAGATGAAGTCCTGCTATAAGAAATGCCATTCCAAAGATTTCTATCTAATACAGTGGAATGGAATTTCATACATAGGTTAGCCTAAAGCAAGAAAAACAAAAATTACCTTACTGACATTTTTAGATGACTTTATGTTATAAAAATTTGTTTTGCTATTCTTTAAAATAACCTGAACACACCCTCTATTTTATAATTAAAATAATTTCAAAAGAAAAACAGAACAACAACTTCTTACCTTCCAAAAAGACTATCGTGAACAACATAGACAGAACATACACTGAGATCTATTAATCCTTTTGGTTTTGTAGCCCGTTTTTCACTTTCAAAGTAAATAAGTTGGGCATCACTGCCCTCTAAGATAAAATATAAATTCTTCCAACGTTTTCCTTTGCCTGTTAAAAAATAAAATTATTTTTCCTTAGCCGAACAGTGAACTCCAAAATCATATATGTTAGAATGCCAAAGAAATTGTTGCTAAAAATAGACAAGGCTCAACTTTTAATATAAAATATCTTTATGTAATAGGAAAATGCCAGTGAATAGAAAACAAATGCCTTTTGTAATACTACTTGTTTTAATGTATCAGAGTAAATGAGAAGACACTTTTCTTCAGATACTCCGTTATGATGAAATTTCCAAAATTCTTATTTGGAGCAATCCTTTTCCAGTTTTAAGGAAAAAAATCCACAAACACCCGTAAGGCCTTCTCCCATCCCCTCAACATGCCTTACAGTCAGACTGAGGTAACACACCAAATACAATCATCAATACTATCAGTTAGCAAGGCCACCAGGTCAGGTGCCACCAAGTTTAAAAAAAAAAAAAAACTGGAAAAAGAATCCAGAGAGGGGAGAGGAGGCAGAGTCGGATGTCTTTCCTTACCCTGGGGGTGCCTGCAAATGTATAAACTCACATTCTAAAGCACTGGATTGAAAAGTAGACTAAATATAGTAACTCTAAATTTTGAAAGGTGCTTAGAAACTGTAAACAAGTGTAAATTACTAATAATTTATGTTAAAACAAATTATTAAATACATACCATGGAAAGTTTTATTCTTGATAGTTACAATGCCTCTATCAAATGGGTTAACAGTAAAACAGTTAAGCTCTTCATCTTAAAATTTCACTTACCCTTTTTCAGAAGATAACCTTTCTTAACAATATTTTTATAGAAGGCATCCTTTGTTTTACGACGAATTGTATTATAGATTTCCTTGCCATCCACTGTATCATTGAGTACTTGTTCTTGATCCTAAATTTTTTAAAATATAAAATTTCATGAATGTTTGATGAAAATGAAACAAAAATAAATTACCAATCAAAACTCAGAAAAAGCGTTAGCACAAAAATCTAGATAAATAAAGAGAGCCCAGGAGCCAGGGATACAGCTCAGTGGTGCTGCGCCTGCCTACAAGTATGAGGTCGTGAGCTCCCTTTGGGTACCAACAAAAATCAATTAAGAGAACTTTTGTTTCCCAAAGAAATTCTCAGAAAGAATTCTCTTATCATGTCCTGAACATACAGATAAGGAGAGTAGAGGCAAGCATAGAAATTCATCATATGCTACTACATGATCTTGTGTGTCTTTGAAAGGATTTTGATCTTAACTTTAAATGAAATATAGAACATCAATTCATATTTTAAATGGATCCCTTTGACTGTGGTATGCTGTTAAGAAGACAAAAGTAGACACAGTGAAACACAGTCAGTTTTTGGTGGTAGTTATATTCTAGATACATTCTGAAGGCAGTTAGCAAGAATTATTGATAGGGTGGATATAAACTAAAAGAAAGAAGAAAAAGAAAAGGGAGAGGAGAGGGGGAAAGAGGGAGGACAGGGAGAAGATGACAAAAAAAAGAAAAGAGAAAAGAAAGAGAAAAGAAGTGATGTCAAAGATGACTTAATGCCTTAACCTCTCTGGTCAAAGTTTCTCAATCTGTAAAACAGTCATGATAGTGTCAGCCTCATTAAACTGCTGAAAAACTAAATGAATATGAACAAAAGTGTCTATAATATAGTACTCAGACATCATAAAAACTCCAGATATTATAAATCACTAGCCAACACCAGCTTGTACCCAAAATCTTTCTTCCTTTGATGTGCCTGGAATGTTAAAACCTCCATTTCCACATTGAAAAATCTTAATCACTCCTTTGAAGAATCTTTTTCTAACCTCCTCTACACCCTTACCCCATTTCAGAAATGCAGTGAGTCAGAAGAAACAGACTAACCACCCTGTGCATTGAACAGCCAGTGTTTAAAAAGGCCATCTTGTGTGCAAGACCAGTCTCTGACGGTGTATTCTCTCCTGCCTTCACTAAGACTTGTACATCAGGTCCTGCCACTCCCCATACCCCGTCCACCACGGCTGGTCCCTTCTTTACCATGGCTTTTGTGTGGGGCATACAAACATGCTCATAGCCTCTCAACATAAAACTATAGGCAAAGAAAGAAAGGACCTCTCTTGATCCCAGTCCTTTTCAGTCACCCTCCCCCATTCTGCCCTCTTTCCTCTTGATGAGCCTTGGGCTGTTTATATCCAGTCTCCACTTTGGCCTCAAAAGCTTGCTGGGTGACCTCCTCAGCTGCTATTCTCAAGAATCAGCACAGATAAAACACTCAGAAAGTCTCTTACAATTGCTTTACTGGAAGAATCTGAGTAACTTACAGTTTAGAATTTTATTTAACATTCAGTGTTAATTGCATGAGTACTTCTATAAACATATTACCAAAATGAACTTTAAAACAAAATTTTGGTTATTGCAAAAAGAGAAACAACACTGACCTGCATTGGTACAGGTTCCTTAAGATAATACCCTTCAACAATCTGTTCTTTTCGATAGTGATCTATGATGTCCCCAATACTGTTAAAATAAAAATAACTAACGATGACATAATTTATCTCACAAAAAATTGTAAAGCTTTCAAAATACAAGTAAAGCCCATTACACCAAGGATTATCTATTTGCAGGTTCTTTTTCAAAGCATAAATGACCTTAAGAGTCAAATATTTTGGAAAAACAAGAACATTCCCAATACAGGTTTACAGGCCAGAGTCTGAGTCAAAAGATTCTGATTTGCATACGCAGCCTGTCAGCAGCCCCACACTCAGTGATCACAAGTCCCTGGATGTTTTCACTGGGTTTTTTTTTTGGTGGTGGTGGGGGGGCGGAGGGACATGTATGTAGTTCAGGCTGGCCTCAAACTCACAGGGATCCTCCTGCCTCAGACTCCCAAGTGCTGGGATTACAGAGGTGCACAAATCACACCAGGCACTTTTTTGTACCCGTTTATGCAACAGTACTTCACAGAATGAAGAAATGAGTAGCTGGTGAAAGGAGAAGACAAAAGGAACAAAACCAAGAAGCTATTTTTACCTATGTGATTATCGCTGTAGCAGAAAAGGATTACTAATGATTTTGAGAGAAAGTACTCTCAATTATTCTAAATATTGGGAAATGCTACAAATAAAAATGACATGGTACTTTAACAACAATTTTAGCATACCATAATGAGTTTAATACATACAACTGTGCTTCTTGATTATCAGTGTGTCATTTTATTGACTTAAATACTGTATTTAAGTCCTGGGATTTTAAACCTTTCTTTATATCCTGGAGGAATGGTAGCTTCAAACACCTAGGAACACTTCTCTAAGTGGATCTGGTTAACCTAGCTCCTGACTGTTTTTTTCAGTAGTTCTTCCTATTGATTATAGCAACTGGAGTATCTATGTATAATAGCGCCACATATATTTACCCATACTGTAAAATTAATTTCAACCAGGTATGTTAAAAAGCAAAACAAAAACTTGAAAAGATAACATAAAAATGAGCCAGAACAAATACGAACTAAATATGAGAGGCCACAGCATTTAACACGAGGCAGGGAATGGCATGAAAATAAACGCAGTAAAAAGGCATTACCACCACAAAAAGGATATATAAGGTTATAAATTTTTAAAGGAAAACTGTTGTAACACATAAACCCAAAAATATTAGAAAAAAGAAATCAGGAAATATAACTTGACAGCAGCTAGATACCACCAAAAAGATGACTATACATTTTCAAGAGCATCAAGTCTATGAAAATCAAGAAGCAACAAAGGTTTCTGGCTCAAGAACTGTAAAACGCAGTCAATCTCGTGCTGCATCACAGTGCTACAATTATCCTCCCTACACTGAAAGGGTGCCACTAGTGGAAACTGTTCTGAACTGATTTAGAAGGTTCTGGAACAAACTAAAAGGACACAGCAACTAACGAATGCCTATGATATCTCACACATCCCATCAGGTTCCAGGTATGAAAGCAGACTTCCATCTCAGGAAACGACAGCAGGTGGAGTATAAACCTGCCGTGAAGTGAAACCTGCTGCTGCTTTTTGAAGACACAACGTCCTGAGACTCCAGTTAAGTTCTTGGTATAAACTTAGTACACATGTGCTTCGCTTCTCAAATCCTAGGCTACTTGCCACTCATGCTTCAAAGTCTAACCACACACCTTCCTGTCCCTTCTCATTATGATCTGTTCTCTTTTTGCTGGTCCCCAGCCTATCTGCACATCCCCTGGGTTTACTAGTCAGCACATTATCTTTTCTAGTGGACCTGAGAATTAGTAATGCAGAAGTGGTATCCTTTTCCTTAATGAATAGCACAGGATCTATACAGTGCATTTCACAAAGTAGACAAGTCAAATGTTTCCTAAATCAAGTTCACTGCTAAATGCTTCCCCTACTTTTTAAAATTTTTAATATAAGAACACCAAGTTGTTACAATACGTACTTGAAATAGACATAAATACTGTCTTTCAAAACCAAAAGACTCACACACAGTTAAAAGGGAAATAGGGATGGCTGTTAATTTGTTGACTAATCTTACTTTATATGTTCATATATAAAGTAAATGATAATCATCAAAGTATGTCTAAGAATTGTTTGTGACATCAATATTGAAATGGAGAATATATTTTCAAGACAATGCTAAAGCCTGCCACTTCTAGGTCAGTGCCACTTCTAGGTCACATTTTGGGTTTCTTTTTTTTTAAACAATTAGTATTAAAACTAGAAATAGTAAGGCATACAAGCTTTACAGGATGAACACATCCATGGTCAAAGATCTGGGGTCATGGCCAAGGTCACTGTATGGGCACCTTCTAGAAGTATTCATTTGACAAGTTGCTCAATAATTTCATATAATTTTAAAAGAAACCCTACAAATACTTTTTTCTTGTTCCATTTAAATCTTTATGAAGTAAGGCTATCTTCAATATTTTACTGATTGTCTTCAGTAGTATACTAAGAATTTTCATCTTTGTAGAGAATATAGGAATATAAGAATATAAGGAAGTGTAAGTCATAAAGAAATTTCCATACATATCAACATAAATAATTTTATCTTATAAAAGTTTTGATGTGGGTATTTATTCAGTTAAGAGTATACACCTTTAATTTATAATTTTATTTTCCAAATCTTGAAAACACTGAACAATGAGAAATGCTAATCTATTTAAAGTGCAAATTGCTGCTGGCAGGATTTCAGGGTGGGTATTTAGCACACAGACTGTAAATGCAGAAGCTCATTCAAGTAGCGGGCACTAGGCGGTATGTACTTGTATCTTCCATTTGATGCCTGGTAATTGTTCAATGAACTTCTGATGACCAAACAGAAGCTGTCTTTGGATTTTTGTTTTGTTTTCCAGATGAACCACCTTCCAGATCTGCATGTACTTTAAGGTCAAGCTGGAACTGCAAGAAATTCTAGTTGGAATGGAGAATCCTACAGTGGGACTGAGGCATTGATCAGGCAAGAGGCAAATGCTGATGCTTTTCTTTTTATGCATTTGTTTTTATTTGCTTTTGTTTTTCTGAGACACTGTCCTACTACATCTTGTAAGGTGGCCTTGAATTCACCATGCAGGCCAGGAGGACCTTGAACTCACATCAATCTTCCTGCCTCACAGCCTCCCAAGTGCTAGGGTCATGGGATCCAATTATCAATATGATAAAACAAAAGATACGGGAAAAACTTTTCATCTAACAGTGAAAAATAAATTTTTTTGCTTTTACAAAAAAATACTGACATTCTACCATATGGTTTCCTCTATTAATTTAGTTTCCTAATCAAGCAACTAAAATTCATTCTGAGTTTTGGGAGAAGCAAAGAGCTTATTTTGCAGCTGAGAAGTAGTAATCAGTCACAGCTACCAGAAACACCAATCTGAGAGAAATCCATTTACATGCTAACATTTGTGTCACTCTCAAGTAACACTAGAGGAACCTTTTTTTCCCTATTAAAATGACTCACTGATAAAAGAATATAGAGAACCAGAACAGGACCCACCTCTGCCCACTGGGCGCCGCCACTGGAAGGCCCTTTCCTCCACACAGTCAGCGCGGGCAGAAAGAACCAGGCAATCTGCCTCTGCCTGATGGGCGCCACCACCGGAAGGCTCCTTCCTGCAGGCAGCCAGCAGGAGCAAGGACACACAGCCAGGTAAGCCCTGTGCATCCGTAGGTCACCATTTGAGGCCCTTGGTTCCCTCAGACAGCCATCATCCACTAGCAGAATCAGATAAACATACCCCTGCGTGACTGCAGCCATCACGAGAGTCCCAGTGTAGACACACAGGCTGAAAGAAGCAGCCCTACCTCCATGTATCCCTGATCATCAGTGAGACCCCAGTATAGCTGCATAGCTCTGGAGAAACCCATCCACCCCCTGCTACCTCCCTGTAAATCTGAAATTAGAGGAACCTAAGTGCCTGTCCCATCCCCCTACACTACTTAGGATCAACCAATGTGGGAAGTGCCTGGGACCCCACAACCAGCTTGCTGGGAGGAACCCAGAAGAATGTCAAGATGAAGGAGCAAAAGGCAAACTCAGACCTCTAGCCCACACAGAATAAGTCTGGGAGATATGGTCATGGAAGAAAACGGAAGTCACACAACTGAAATCTCTGAGAGGATAGCAACTGAAGTAAGGAAACAACTTCATGAGATTGTAAAAGCAGTCAAATCAGAAATAATGTCTCAGGTAAAAGAAGAAATCACAAACATACTGAAAGGATTGTTCAACAGGTCTAAAGAAGACAGACAATAAAGAGGAGCATAGGAAAATGATGGAAACCTTGAATGAATGTAGAAAGGAATTACAATGCATGAAACAGATTCAAAGAGAGATGCAGGAAATTAAAAATTGAATCGAAAGCTGGCAAAACTGCTTGAAAGAGACTGAAGATAGACTTTCAAACCTTGAAGACAACATTGCAGCTAGTGATCGTGAAAAGGAAAGATCTGTTAAAAATAACACAGAATCAGGACATAACAACTCAATGGCTGCAAGATGATGCAAAGAAGCGTAATTTAAGAGTGATAGGTATCAATGAAGAAGCAGAGGTCAACACAAATGCAATTAAGAGGATATTCACAGACATAATAGAAGAAAACTTACCAAACATGGGAAATGGATCTGGCATGCAGATAAGTGAGGCATACAGGACTCCAACTAGCCATAATCAAAGTAAATCTACACTCAGACATATAATAATCAAGATCCCAGAAATTCAGCACAAGAATAGAATGTTAAAAGCTGTTAGAGAAAAGAGAGAGATCACCTATAAAGGCAAACCAATCAGAATCACAGCAGACTTGTCAACACAAACCATCAAGTCAAGAAGAGTTTGGAATGAAGTGTTTCAAACCCTAAAAGAAAACAACTTCCAACTCAGATTGATCTACCCAGTAAAACTCTTTCAAAATTGATGAAAAAATCAGATACTTCCATGATAAAGAACAACTGAAGGAATTCATGAATACCAAACTAACCCTACAGAGAGTGCTAAACAATATTCTAGAAAAAGATAAAGATGACTATGGTTCCAGAAACAGCAGCAGAGGAGGATCGCCAAACAAGACAGGCAATTGAATGAAGAGGAAAAGTGGAGGGCCAACAACAGAAGGATAGCAGGGCAGAGACAAACCACTGCCGGTGGTAATCATTAATGTAGATGGCCTCAGGTCAGCAATAAAAAGAAACACAGGGAGAGCAGATCAAGAAACAAGATCGAGAGCCGGGCATGGGGCGCATGCCTGTAATCCCGGCACTCGGGAGGCTGAGGCAGGGGGATCATTTCGAGTTCGAGACCAGCCTGGGCTATAAAGTGAGCTTAAGGCCAGCCTCAACTACATAGCGATACCCTGTCTCAAAAAGACAAAAAATAAAAAATAAAAAGAAACAAGATCCAAAAAGACAAAAAATAAAAAGAAACAAGATCCATCAATATACTGTATACAGAAACACATCTAACGGGAAAGGAAATTTAGACTGAAAATCAAAGGAGAGAAAACAATTGCTCCATGTGACAGGAGACCAAACCAAAAAAAAAAAAAAAAAAACTCAAAAAAGCAAGAGTAACTTGCCCATCAACCACAGAATGAATAAGAAACATATGGTATTTTAATGCAGTGGAAAGCTACCCAGCCATAAACTAGAATAATCTCAAGGCTCTGGTTGGTAAATGGACACAACTGGAGATCATGTTCATGGCCGAAACAGTTCGAACTCATACACGTGAACTCTAGCGTAAGAAACAGGAGTTAATAGGATCCAAAAGCAAAATAGTTAATGTAAGAGCAAAGGGGAAGAAACACTTGGGAGGGAAAGGTGGAAACTACTGTCAATTTCTTATTGTCTTATGTTGCACTGTCACATTGTTTACACAATTTTGTTAAGTTTGGCTTTATTCTGTCTTGTTTCGTTAAATTTTATGCTGTCAGATGGTAGAGGTAGCTATTTTGAATATTTATGGTAATCATGGTTTCCTATTATATTGCTTTGAAGTCTTATAATACTTTCATTCATTGGTTTGGTTTTATTCTGTTTTGATTTTATTATGTGTGATAGTATGAATAGCTATTTTGAAGAAAACAACATTATGGCAGCCATTGCTGATTTACTATCATCTTGTTTTGAAGTCCTACCATGCTTTTGTTCTTCTGTTTTGATTGGTTCTATCCTGTGATGTCTTATTTGATTCTATTATGTGTGACAGTATACACAAATTTTTTAAGGAAAATGAGATATTATAGTAGCCATTGTTCATTTCCTGTTACTTGGTTTTGAAGTCCTGTAATACATTCATTCTTGTGAGTGGTTTTATACTATTTTGTTGTGTTTGCTATTATTGTGTGAGAAGCTATGTTCAACTATTTTGAAGAAATAGAGACATTATGGCAGCTACTGCTGATACCAGATATCTTGTTATGAAGTGCTATGCTGCTTGCATTGTTCTGTTCTGATTTGCTTTGTCCTGTTCTCTTTTTTCTTTTGTTCTAAAAATGTATTTTTTTTAAATTTTTTATTTAAAGAGAAGGAGAAAGAAAAAAAAAAACAGAAAGAGGGTAGCAACAATACAGAATTCCGAAGGGGAAAGAAAAAAAAAAAAACCACCACCACCCAAAAAAAAAAAAAACACTAAGAAATGGCCACTTGATAAGTTACATACTGTCATCATTGGAAATAGTTGTTCAAGTTACAAGGTTAAAACATACAAAGTACACATTCAAACAATAAGCCTGTTAATGGTTCTGCTCAACATCTCTTTTGTTTATTCTCTTTAAAATAAAAAAATTTTTTTAAATCACATTCTTGAAAATATATTCCTAAAAAAAAAGTATTTTTCAATAAAATGTAAAATACTAAAAAAAAAAGAATATAATGTATTTTCCTTTCCATGTTTTGCTTTTCTTGAAGATAATACATATTTACCAAATTTTGCTACAAACAGTTTAAAAATTTTGTTAATCATTTTGGAAGGAAACGAGGTAATTTGTATTCATATTCTGATACTGTCTCACAAATTCTTGAACACGTCTATTAACTAGATTATATTTTAAAACTCAGGAACTTATATATAATTTTTGACCTTATTATATTAAGATTTTGATTATTTTTTCCAAAGTAAAAATAAATAGAAATTGTTCGTATTTTACCTGTTATAATATCGGCCTCCCATCATAAACTGATTGTTTGGTGTTGGACATATTTTAAATCGCTGAATATTTTCATTAGTCCGAAAATAAAGTGAATAATCACCAGGCGTATTATCTGAGGGCCTCACAAGAAAACTGCAGACTTGCCCAACTGTAAAAAATTAAGCTGTTAGTTTTATTCCAAATTATCAAATTTAAAATAGGTGTTAGGTAATGCAAAATACACTCAAAGTAATAAACATGTATCAATTTTCACTGGAAACACTTTTTAAAGACTTTTGTCTCTGATTCTCCTTGTGATTCACACTACCCATGTTGCTCATCTACACTATCGGAGTTATACCTGTACTATGTTTCATAAAAATAAACAGAAATTTTGTGGCAGTAACTTCTGGTCTATAATGTCAATATGCATTTTAACTTGCAATGAATAACCTTACCACACATAGGAAATAGAAGCTAAAAATGCTACATTCTGTTTGTAAATCTACTCAAAAGGAAGATTCTAAAAAAGTTAAACTTTGCCTAGGAATAGTCTGTATTTTATCAGTGTTTCCAATTAGTTAACTAAAATGACCATGATAAAAGAGAACAGTATCAAAAGTTTACAAAGGTAGATTCAAAACAACTGAAATATTTGAGGACAATATTAAATTCAATATACATATACTGTATTTTATTCAACTGGTATAATCTTAAAAAGATATTAATGTTATAGAAAATTATCATATATTACGTATTTTCATATTACTGTTAGATAAGACTTTCGATATCTTTAACTGACAAATGAAACGCTTTCTCTTTTTCCTATTTAAGTCCTAATGACACAGAAAATATTAGGAATTGATTGAGGGGGGACCAAAGAACACTGAATACCAGATGTAATTTCTTACAACTTGTTAACAATTTGATCATATGGTTACAGCACTTGTTATCAAGTAACTTCATATTTAGGACAAAAAGTAAAAAATTTTAAACTGAATCTTCAAGGCTATATATAAGTAAACTGACTAGATAACGTAGTATCAAATCTTGGTGCTACGAATACAGGATATTCTATTTCTTCTAGAATATGATAGAAAATACGTACATGCAAAATTATACATGCAAGTGCTATGTGTACTTTTCAGGTGAGAAAATCCTACCTGATTCTCACAAGAGCACACAAATACAGACTAATGTAGGAAATTAAAATTTCGGCTGCTTTTGATGTTTACACATCTAAAAGAGTGCATCAAGTACTTGACAGTACAAGTTCCAAATATAAACTTATATAATAAATTCATTAAAATGAGTATTTTTGGTCCCACTTTCAGAGCTGATGGCTTATTCCTATGATTTAGCATTGGGTTAGTGTTACTTGCCATATAGCAATATCATGCTTATATTTTGAGCTTACTATTGTAGGTCAGTAAGTTAAGCACTTAAACTGATTCAAATCTTTCAAAAAGGCAAAGTATTAATCTAAAATACAAAAATATATGCCTTAAAACAATTCAGATCACATTTCTAGTAATCATCAGTTTTTTTCATTATGAGAAGTTCATTTATCAAATATATAAAACTAGCCAACAAATTTTAAAGAATTAAGACTTCTGGGGCCAGGCATACAGCTCAGCAGCACAAAGGCTTGCATGGCAAGCTCAAGGTGCTGAGTTTGATTCCCAGTACCCTCGAAAGTGAAAAAGAAAGAGAGAAAGAGACAGAGACAGAGAGAGAAAGAGAGAGGGAGAGAGAGGGAGAGGGAGGGAGGAAGAGAGAGAGAGAAAAAGACAAAGACAAAGGAGGAGAGAAAGGGGGAGAGAGAGGGAGAGAGGAAACGAGAGGGAGGGAAACGGAAAGGGAAAGGGAAAGGGAAAGGGAAAGGGAAAGGGAAAGGGAAAGGGAAAGGGAAAGAATTAAGACTTCTAAATAACACATTACAGATTAAATCTGTACTAGTTCAATGTGAGATATTTAGTTAGCATAAACAATAACGAGATGATTTTCATTTTAAATACAAGCCCAAAGATACAAGTTAGTTTTTAGTCATTTCCCTGTAAAGCCAAGAATGTTGGGAAGCGTTAAATTGATACCGTTTACACAACCGTGAAGTATATAATTCCACAAATGTATAAAGATAAACACAAAGCTTGTTTTCTGCACTTCCACAACAAAAGAATGACAACAGCCAATAGCTAACTGGGACCTGGTAAACTACGGTATTTATAAATTAGAAAGCTTATGGCCACTGAGAAGAATACTAAAAATTTATACCTGCACATACAGACCCATCTCCCAATATATCTCCTAACATGAAAAAAAGTATGCTGTACGTTCCTAAGAGCATGTGCAGATGTAAGGGAAAAGAGAGATATACAGACATTGAAAACTTCTGGGAAAAGAAAACTGTCACTGGGGACAGAACAGGGACCAAGAATGGGGTTAAAGAACACATACTTTCTGGAATTTTGTGCTATATGTATATTTTTACTGAAAGTACCAGATTCTCAGCACTGGGAAAGAAATTCTAATATATGTAAATGATAACTGAATGCTGAAGGCAAACAGTATATGATAAATGGGTGACTTATTTTTTTATTCTTTTTAAGTAAAGACATTTTTAAGAAGACAAGTGAATATAAAAAGTACCTGTCATTAGTAAAGTATAAGCTTCTTGTTTGGAAATCTTCCCATGGAACCATCTTAAAAAGAGAACAAATTATATATTTATGTAAATGAAAATTCTGTTACACTGCTGTCATATGATCACAACTAAATAACCAATGAAGCTGTAATTCAACAGACATGAAATAAATAAAATGCAACTTATCCAACTATTTTGTTCCTATTATATTCATGTTACTTTTCATGAACATATTATGATTATTTTCAGCATAATGTAGAAAACCTAGGGACTACCAAATAAAAACTACTATTTCCATATTTGTTACCAATATAAAAATAACACTGACTTTAATCCTGGTGATATCTAATTGTTATTTGCTTCACTTGTTACCTCTTCTTTCTTTGGGAGAGATAGTAGAGACAGAGCCCACTCTAAAATTATGTCCCCAAAAAATAGTATTTTTCTCTTGTTTCTCTCAAGGTGAATTTTCTTATAATATGTGCTAAGTTCTCTCTTCCAATATAATCAAATAGTTGCTACATACTTTATTAAAAGCCAGTAAATAATACTGGGTGTTGAGAATAAGTGGCTATTAACATTAAGAACTAAAAGAAAAAAAGAATATTCCTAATTCTATTGGACCTAATAGCTTATTGAACTTGATAGTTTTATATTTGGCATTCTAAAATTAAGCCTTTACAAATCAGTATAAATGGCATTATATTCAAGACACATAGCATTACAAGAACTCAAGTATTTAGACTTTATCTTCATATAAAATGACATGATTAAAAAATTACTACTTAAAGTACTTAAGTGTCTCTTGTTTACCCAAGGCATATTACCTATTTTGCTAATTAAAACATTTTAAAGCCAGGCTGACAATTCCAGATTACTTCTCCACCTCTGTATATCTTCTTAGGGTCTACAATTATCTGTCATAATTAAGCACAAATTGGAAAGTATGTAAGATTAAACCTATCTAAGTGCTCTAAACATAATGTTACAAGTTTAGTAGTTGTTCATACTGCTTTAAATTATTCATGCTATTAATGGTGAAAGCATGAAAATATAACTGAACTTTTACCTTTTTACCTGAATTCTCTTTTACACTACTCCAACCATTAACTCACTAACTCAGAACTTCCTAGAACTCCCCATACCAATTATGAATAATGAAACATAATCATATAAGCAAAATAGGCTGCCTTGGCAGGTAGGAAGGTTCCCAACAACATGCAAATACAGGTGAAATGATCATTCACTACACACGCTAGAGAAGAATTCCTATATTCTGAGCAAGAGTTGACAAGGTGATCTCCAAGGGCAACCTTCAAGGTCTTTCAAATATGCCAAAATGGCAAACATGCCACCGTCTCTAAAGTGGTTTAGAAGTTAACAAGTATAATCTAGCCTATAGCTAAAATAGCTTACTGTTTTCTGAAGTTACTCCTATGTAAAATTTGTATTATCCACAGACATGGATAGATGACTTGTAGAAGAAAAAGAAAAAATGATTAAGTCCTTGCCCCATCTATTTAAGAAAAAAAAAAAAAGACACTAATCATGTATAGCTCTAAAAACAGCGTAGACAGAAAATACAGAAAGCAGTGTGACAGGTATGTGTAAGACCATTTTGGAAGTAACAGAAGACTACCAATGTTTTAGGGTACACAGGGAAAAAGATGAAGGAAGAGTATTTACTGAATGCTTTATCACTTGTATGATTTATCATTCAGTAAATATGCTAAGTGAATGAATAAACGGAAGGGAATCTTGGTCTAGGACGTATCTTAAACAAAAAAGTAGGGGGACAACCAGTACCATTTATCTAAAGACCTACAACCTGCAGCATATAAAATTAGAAATGAGAAATAACAGAGATAGGAAAAGACACAAGCATCAAATCACATATGGACTTTTTAGGCTCCGCCACATAAAGATGATAGAGAATCATTTACAGATCTTGCTGCACAGAAGGCATTCTGATTACAGGAAGCCAGAATGTGAGGTCAGAGACTTGGAGAGCTCCACCTGAAGGTCACGGCTGCACTCACTGGGTGCTAGTGAGAAGCCCAAGCGGCTGAAATGGGCTGCAGTTACCTAAAGACTGAGAAGGCACACATTCCAGAAACAAGTCCAGAGACAGAGTCGCAGGACTTGGAATCTCCATCATGTGAATGTCCTACCTGCTTACTTAAAACAGGAACTCACTAATGCAACTTAAGAGACTTCACTGTCATCGTCTCTGCCCCAAACCAACAATGCATATCTAGCTTATCTAAACAACCAACAATGCATATCTAGCTTATCTAAACACCAAAAAGTAAGAATATTACAAAGTTAGGAAGAGGGGAGACTGACAAGGTATTAAATAAGAAAAGACGCCCCATGAACCTGGGATTTAAACTTCAAACTGAGAAAACTGGTGCCTGACCTAAACATTTAAAGATAAATCTATAGTATTACTTGAAATAGGGATTAAAATGTAGATTTTATTTGTCTTGAGATTCAGGAAGATTTCATAATAGTAAATGGACATTCTATGTGATTAGATCAGATGGTCACCTTAATAAAAGCAAACATTTTCTAGTTTTCTATTTCCCACAGCCTTTCCTAACGCCAAGAGTTTCTGCTGCCACTTCTCAACGCTCCTACAATGTTGATCTCTGAGAGGAAGGAAATGGTTTTATGTACCCAGATGTCTGTCAAAGAAGGAAAATAACAAAGACCAACATGATGTAATACCAAATCAGGTTCATCTGCTTACATTTTCTGACTGTTCAAGCATGAACGGGACTTGTAAATCCTGATACTGGAAGGAGGTGGGAGGGCATCACACTAACAGGGTATACTCTTCACTGACAGGGTCTCTTGCAGGTACAAGAATAGTAAGAAGAATGAACTCAGAAAACACATATTCTACTTAAGGAAGGGCAGAGAACTAAGTAAGGTGACTAGACACAGGATTTCTGTTTAATGTGTCTGTGTTCTAAAGAACAGAAAGCAGAAAAAGGACAATTGAGGTAAGCCTTAAATTCCATCCATAAATGCTAATAGGACTGTTAAGAAAAATATTCTATTTAAAAAATATTACATGAACAGTTGGTAAAATAATCTAAGCATTAGAATTGACAATTAAGATCTTCTAGGGAAAACTCATACATATAAAACAGTCTTAAAAGATTATTAAAAGAAATATCTTGATGAATCTTAGTAAAACTGTGAAAAACTACAATCCTAGGATAAAATATTTTCATGGAAACAAAAATCCTGAGTGAAAAAATTCCTAAAGAGATGGCCATATACACAAATGCTATGACTAATCAATAGGAAAATAAAGAAAAATGTGAGGAATTGTGATATTCATTAATGTTATTAATGTAATATTTACCAGAAAGTCTGAGTTTGGTGATATATAAGTAGAATACAGGTATAGGCCACCATTTATTTAAAAATAAGACTTTATTGCTGAGTCCTTAAGAAAATATTTACACATCAATTCTGCAAATCAAACAGAAATTTGTAAGCCAGTCCAAAAGCATTTTAAAATACATTTTGGCCAGTTTCCAATCAGTAAGTTCACACTGTATTTCTCTCCTTGTGATACTTAACACAAACTCACATTTTGCCTTCATGTGGATCTTCTTCCCGGCCCTAAAGGGAAGACATTAAGACAGTTTTTTATATAAGTAACTATTAAAACTATTAAAAATTTTATTAAAATTTGTAAAAATCATATCTTCAAACATAACTCCACAGTGTCCTTCACGCTTACACGTATATGAGAGAAGAGGTTCCCGTCAAGCACTCTCCACAACTGCCATGCTCTCACGCCGGCCAGCAGCATGGCTCAGGTCCTACCCTCTTACTTTAGCCCAGCTATGTCCCTCCCTTCACTTCATCAGCGTTCACCAGGGGCAATTACAGCTGTGCCCTGCACTGGAGAAAATCCACACCCAGTGAACTCAGTGGTACCTCTCTGCTGTCTCCAGAGTCTGCCTCACCACGGACCCAAGCGTGTCCTTCCTGCCCCGTGCTGCTGTTCTCCAGGTGCCCGCACGTCACAGCCCACCTGTCAGTCTGCATTATGGCACAGTGTAACTTGTTTCTCATTACTGTAGTTATGAGAATGTCCTTTCCATCTATTACATAACGCCTACCCCACACCTCCATGACACCTCAAGTGAGACATTCTGCGCTCCTAAAGGTGGTATCAACTTTCGGTTTGAATATAAAAGACACCCTCATTTGACCATATGTTGAATTTTACCTTCCTTTATACTATATTCCAGTCTTTTAAGATACAATCACATTATCCATTCCACAACAGTGGCCATCAGTATCTGAAAGTCTAAGTCACCTTTGTTAATTACCCCCAACTACCACCATAAACTCCATCACAAGGCTGGGTACACACTTTCCACTAAATTTCCACCAAAATGTGTTTAGTGCAGTACCTGGCATTGGTCTGTCAGTGAATAATGAAGAAAACGAAAGAAAAATGGTTCAGCTCCACACAGATTCACTTCTCTCCATTTGGTCCTCGCTCATTAAGTCAGACTAAAATCTCAACACTAGATAAATGCCTACTATGCCCAAGGCAGCATGATAAAAGAAACAGCTGTACACATCAACAGCACTACCACTGCCCTCTCAGAGAAGAGGTTATACAGTAAATTCCCTGTACACAGTGTAATGAAATGTAGAACTAAGAAAAGCCTATGGAAATGTAAGAGGAAATAGGTTAACCTAAGAGAATCTAAACAGGCATAAAATCTGTGGAATAGGTACGTGTTTTTCGGTTGTTTGTTTGGTTGGTTGGTTTCTGTGACAGGGTTTCACTACGCAGTTCAGGCTGGCCTCAAACACGTGGCGATCCTCCTCCTGCCTCAACCTGTTGAGTGCTGGGATCATAGGTGTGTGCCACCACAAATGGCCCAGGTGACATCTGAATGGAGCTCATAGTGATGATGGAATTTCACCAGACATCTGGCAGAGCAGACGTGTCTGGACCGGAGACACATCTGCTGCAGGCCCAATAATGCCAGACACTAGCTAGGCAATGGGGACATACTACATTCTGTACCAGAACTAAATCCCCTTCCCAGAGCACACATCATGAAGTTAGAGCAGAAAGGTACAGATGTGATTGGAGAAGAGTAATTACAATTTTAGAGAGGGACATTCCGTAAATCCAACAACTAACCATATACCTAAAGCATCTTCACTATCTAGATACCAAGCAGCTTTTCAACCCACAAGGAATGCACTACCAATGACACCCACCCACTGTTCAAAGTGTGACTGTATTCACCTTTAGTGACCGCATTACACTGTCCACTTACCCTGAGTTTTCCTTTCATTCCTCGTATAGCACTTGTTAAGTAACATCGCCTTATCCTAGATTGGAATATTATTTACTGTTTTGCTGCAGTTGGTGGCTATCTTTCATTTATCCTTATAAAAGTTTATTTTGTTCAGTTTAATCCAGAATTCAAAGAGCTTAAGTTCAACTACACTTTAATTCCTTTAAATCTTCAGGATAGGGAAGAGGGCAACATAGCAGACAAGGAAACCACCATAAAAATTCTAACCAAGAAACTGTGGGACAAGCACCACAGACATGAGGTGCTTGAGGACATGAGGACATCTCGCCTACATGGAATAGTTCCCTCTCCTACTGTTAGATAAAGACTGTTACTATAGGAATACTAAGGCACACCAAGTTACTGCTGTGTGACTACAAGGGCCCAGTGCATCACATCACTTCCTTGATGCCTGCTACCTTTCTTCAGTATGTTTTACCTCTGTGACTCAAAACGCCTTTGCTTGAACAGGCAGGTAAGAGAAATGATAGCAAATAAAATTACATTTTCTACTGATATATTTCTGGTGTCATAATCAAAGCACAGGTTTTAGCATACTACCAGACCCATGATATAATTTAAAAATAAAGAGCTTTGAGGGTCATAAAATATCACAGAACGGCACTGCATCCCACTACACAAAAGAAAGGTTAAGGGTGAATTCCAAAATTACAATGTTTAATGTGGTACTGAGTATTCATCTGAGGTATAAATGCCGTGTAAATGCTGACCTGCTATCTATATATGCACACACAGGACAACTTCTACTGTGTGCTAAGATGACTACGAATGTACCATGTGGTGGTAACAAAAACAAAGGGAAATTTCAAAACGCAGAACCATGGGATATCTGTGTAATGTAAGTGAGTTTTTCCAAGATTACTGGAAAATTATATATATTTTTGGAAAACAAAGAATCTGAAATCAAATGTACAACTATTTGACATTCTATGATTATTCAGACATTAATTTTATTTATGAGAAAGACTAAGAGGGCAAAAAAGGTTGAAAACAAGCACAAATTTAAGACATTTTTATTTTATAGAAAATCAGGAAAGCTTTCTGAAAGTTGATAGCTACATAAGGTAACAAGCTAGCTCGTCTGTTTTTAAAAATAAATATGCTTTTAATAAAAAATTCTAACACTTATGAATTAGATTTTTTTTCATAAAAGAAGCTTCTCCATAGCTAGTGACCCATACTATGGATAAGTTCCAAATGGGTAAAAAAAAAAAAAAACTTGGAACTTGAAATTCAGAAGAAAAAAAAAACTTACCACCTCTTCTACGAGGTCTTCAACAATAAGACCTTGTTCATCTGTCCTTAGATTTGTAACCCACATCCATCCATCTTCTAATTCATTATGGACAATGAACATATCTCCTTTTAGGAAACTAAAACAACAATTATAAAGTTATTAGAATTAAAAATCTTAAATACAGAAAATTTAAATAGTCATATACCACAACACAGGAATATTATGATATTGGGGAAATCACAGGATTATAGCAAATACCTCAGATTCTTGTCCAGTTGCTGGCATTATCTATGACAATAAAGACCTTTCATAAGTGGAATCTTAATTCTTCCTTGGTAAAATGGATTTGATATGGGTACCTATGTCATCTACACTGCTAGGATATTATTAGATTTAAATTAGACTTTTTGCAAAGGGTAATTATATATGTATTGAAGCTTTTAAGGAAAAACCTCAAGAAAACTGAACTGAAAAATTTATCGCTCAGTGGCTCAGAGTTTGCAGATGTAGGTTAAATGTAAAACAGAAAATACATTATATGTATACAAGACATAGTTCACTTAGAAAAGTTTATAAACACTGTCAACTTTTTATTACGTAGATGCTTAAGTCAGTTAAGATTTTTCTTACCAAAAAAATTAGGGGCATTGAATTTATTCAACAAGTACAGCATTCTTCCTCTGAAGGCAGTACCAAGGTATGCACTACTAGAAAACAGGAAGTTGCTTTTCAAGTGTCAGGGCAGGAAGATGCATGCACAACTTAGTTTCTTCCCATTACCACTTCGATGCTTTCAGCCTCACATTATCACGGGAGCAACAAGTTGCTGGAGCACGACATCAATCTAAAATCATCAACGATTTCTTAGTTTTTCTTCTAGGACTGACAAAATGCCTTGCACACTGAGTTTTCAGATTGGTCAAGTGCTATCACTGACCATTTATCCACAACCCTATCTGTCATGTATTTGTCAGTAGTTTTCCCTTCAGGTTTACTGTTCTCAAAGTTCTAGTAAGTCTTTTCTTAAAGGTTTGTTTGCTCTAGAGCATCCTGAACTTCACTGTTTCTTGGAGATGTTTCAAAGAATAAAATTTACACACAACACTTTACTGTGTTTGAAATATCACAGAGTATTACACTCTTCTTGGTTCTACTATACTTCTTAGTGACGGCGAATCACTCCCTAGCTGAACAGCAGCAAACATTACCACCTCATCACATCAGCTACTCCCTCCTGGAACTACCTGGGAAAGAAAGACCAAGGGCTGGCACGGCAGCACAGTGGCACAGGGCCTGGCCAGCTCGTATGAGGCCCCAAGCTCAACCCCCACACCACACATGCACACTTAAGAAATCACGACGGTGGAGAAAACAGAAATGAAAAGGGGCATATTTCATGTCTTAGTCAAAATGGAAAGAGTTTTGCGTTTTCTGATTTTTTAATTCCAAGTTGTTATTGCTATACTAACTCTTTATAGCACATAAATAAATAACATCAATACAAATAATCTAAAATTCATTTTTCCACAGGAGCCTAAAATGCTTCACTAACTCTCATTTATCTTCAGATGTTTCTGCTTTAACAATAAACTCACAGAAATGTATATGCACAACTTGGAAAATAAGACTCATGACTTCATACATATTTATAGTAAACCTAAATTAACATGTAAATATTCTGATTCTTCTTCAAAATCCTATCTTCCTAGGCCAGTAGTTCTTAATTGGGAGTGGGGAGAGGTTAGGATGCCTTTTAGTCTTAAATATTGATATACCAAACACCTTTTACTGTATGGACTATATTTACTATTGATACTTATCATATAGAACCTAAAGCATTAATGTTTTTAAATATTCATTGATTCCTTTATATCTCATTACATAAAGAAGATGAAAAATAACTGTAACCTTTACAGGTTTAGTAATAGTATTTTTGTTTTAGATTTTTTAAATCTCTTATGTCCGGCTTAAATGCCAACTTATGTATACTTGTGTGTTTCTACATTCATTTTATTGTCACATGATTTTGGTTTTTTTGCTTGAAGCATATGAAGAAAACCTGGCTTTACACAAATATGCACCTGTGAAGGGGATGACTATTTTAATAGCCTTTTCAAGTAATTACAGTCTTCTGTGATACTACACCAAAAAGTCAATAGAGTACCTTCTTAGTTGTACTAAGGAATCTAAAACTATATATCAAGGAACTTCCTGTATGTATTTCAATAACATCCACTGGTCTATCCTTGGTACTTTAAATCTTCTACCCAGTTCTGTAACATCAAGCATTGGTCATCTAGAAAATACTAGTTATGCAGTGAACTTCTAGTTGTTAACACATTGCTATATACTACCAACAAACCTCACACTCTACTAGCATCACACATCAGAAGTCATTTGTGACCCACAAGCTCTTGATGACCAGGAGCTCAGGGTTCCTAAAATTCTATTTTTTCTTGCTCAAAAGCTCAAATTTGGTTACTGGCAACCAACATGGCAGTTATTTTCATGGAGATAACAGTTTCAGTTGGCTACATTTTAAAAAGAACATCAGAACCCTAGAGTCGCATCTATCCTCCTCTTGTAAAAGTGGTGTGTACACTCCACTCACTTTCTTCTCAAGATACTGAATTCTGGTACAAAGCAGATGTGCTATATATGTGTGTCTATATGTTTCCCTTTGCATTGCACACAATATTAGAAAGATGTAGTCAAAGGCTGATATTTAATAATACTTTACTGCATTATCAAGGTCATTAAGTGAAACTGTTTTTGACTAACAGCAAGTTTGTCACAATGAAGGATACAGTACACTTACTTCACTGCACTGCCACGACTTCTAAGATACTATCAGGTTTATCATGGAAGGAAGTTCCACTCTCATCACACAAGTCACAGTGAAAAAGGCAAATGACATCTTAGTATAATTGTGAAAATAAATTTGATTCCATGGAGTGTGATGGTTAATTTATGTGTCAAACTGATTGGGCCAGTGTCTCGATTAAGCTTTGTTTCTGTGTTATATACAAAGGTGTTGCTGCAGAAATTAACCTGCAATTCCGCAGACTGCTCTAGAGTACCCAACCCTCCTTCCTCAATCTCGGGGTGGGGGAAGTACACCATCGGATCCACTGAGCTTCTGAATAGAACCAAGGTGGGGGAAGCATTCTCCTCCCTTTTCTTTCTTTCCCATGGTTGATCTGGCACATTTTATCTCACCTTCCTTTCCTGCCTTCAGATTTAATTTCCAGATTGCAGTTTTTCAGCCATTTGGACTTGAACAATTGAAATTACACGACTGGCTGCCCTAGGTCTCCAGCTAGCAGATGGCAGAGCACAGAACTTCTCAACTTTCTCACACTTCCTCAGTGTGACTGCATCTCCTTCTCTAACTACCCTCAGCTCACAGACCCTCTCAATGGATCTCGAGGAGCCCCAGATACATGGATCACACTGTTGAGAACTGCTGTCTTACATGACCCCACTGGGAATTTACAAATTCTCTAAAACTTCTTGATTTGTAGTTCCACTGTTTTCCTTTATAAATCATATTTCTTCCTTTCTCTTTTTTTTTTTAGCCTTTCCACCAAAGATCACAAATAAAGGTGAGTCAATAAAAATTAACTGAGAAGCCATTTTGAAGACAATCATAAAAACTCAATTACTATTTTGTAATTCAGATTCTCAAATCTTTGTTCTTTTATAACTGTATTTTCATAAATTATGTAATTATTCAGAAATACCCTTAACATTTCACAGATAGGAAAATTTCTGTTGAAAAGTCAGACAGCTTACAGAAAGGCAATACTGCTTATCAAATTGTATAAAGGACTGAATTATATACAAATAATAAAACCAAAAACTATCATTTTCCATAGTTGTTACATGCTATTCTCTTCTCCTTTTTTAAAGAAGCGGTTTCACTGCGTAGTCCAGGCAACCCCTCCTGCCTCAGTCTTCCGAGCAACAGCATTATAGACATGTGCCTCCACACCCAGGTAGTCTGTAACATTTTCAGCACTGCAAAGTATTCACCCATTATGTAAAGCAGAAGCTTATCACTTCACTATCATGTATAGTTGAGGCATAAATGCCATGCAGTGATGAATCCTAAAATACAGTACAAATTGTAAGAGATCACTCTCCACCATGTCAGAGATATGTCTTGCCATTGTCACTGTGCTCACCCTAACCCGGATCTTCAATTTTCAACTATGGGACAATAGACCCAATTATTAAAGGTATTTTTACTTTGCCACATGCTACTTCCTCAAATTCCAAAACTTGCCTAATCCAAGAACAATAAATCTTCAATATCAAGGTCTTTCAAATTCCTACATATAAGAAATACTGTACAATACCTTATTTCATCAGTGTCTGGTACTTTTGTATAAGGTAGAATAGCACGTACACGTCTTCTATCTTCTACTGGCTAAAAACAATGAAAAAGACTGTTCAAAGTCAAAAAGTATGTCCACACAAAGGTAAAGCCAAAAAAAAAAAAAAGCCACATTATATATACACCATAGGATAGGATCATTCTAATTAGTTTTTTATGCTACTATTAATACCTAGAGCCTAGAAATCTTTTATGCTTAGGTTTTTGTTTTTATAAAATTCCTTTAACGTATAACCAGTATTTTTTATCAAGTAACATTAGTGACCATTTAATATACTACATAAAACATAGAAATTAATTTTTCTACAATGATATAGAAAGCCTTTCAACTTCCCCAGTAATTTCATGATTAGCACCATGAAATCAGTAATTTTCCTTACACACTCAAAAATATTTGTTAGGCTACAAGCATACAGAATTATTTAAAATACCCAGTTATATAGAATATTACAGAAAAACCTTTTTTTAAAACAAGTTGTTGATTTTGTTCTGACATTAGAACTAAAATTAAAATTTAATGTAAGAAATATTTATTCAATTATAATAAAGATCATAAGAAATTGAATAGGAGCAAAATCCATTACTAAAGTGAAGTAGCTTTGAGATAGTTCATTCAAATTTTACTTGCCTCTGGTGGTGCAACTGGATAAAGTAGTTTTTCTCCTTTAAGCAAACAAGAAACATGACTGTAATAACCTATTAGATCTGACAGTGAAGAAAAACGTCTTCCACCGATGTAGTAATCCCCGCACATAGCAATAATCCTATGGAAAGAAAGAAAACGCAGTATATGATGAAAATCTTTACAGCCCATTTTTTCCCCTCCTTGTGATACTGGGACTGAATCCAGATCCTTGTGCATGGTGGGGAAGCACTCTACTGCTGAGTTCCCTCCCCAGCCCCTAGAGCTAATTTTAAAACACAAATTTTATAAAGAAAGTATACATCTGTAAATTTCATATATTTTCCTTTTTATATACACCTCTATGATTTAAAAAAAATCACTTAATCATGGACAAATTTCTTCAGGTTGTTTCTTTTTAAATAAATATGTACGTGTATATACAATGCATTTGACTTGAAATACTCATCAAACTTACAGGCCTCAATTATGTAATTCAAATATTTAAAAATTTGCCCTTCAATAGCTCACTCACCCTACATAGTTAAGACTAAATTAGAAATTTTAGTTGCAATATCAAGTGTTCAGTTATAATATTAATAAACTGTATGTGGAATTATACATCTTACAAATGTGTATGTATGAAGTATGATAGTATTCTTAAAGCTTATTTTAAAATCTAAAACTTAAAGGAATACATTCTTTCTAAATAATACTTCTTCAATTTCTCCCATAAAAATGAAATTATATACACCTATATACAGATTCTGATGCCCATACTTCAGAATTGGTGTATCTCTTTCCTGAGAAGCAGGCCTGCAAAGTGCCAAAATGGCACTTGTAAAATGAACAATGGGCAGAAATCTTGATTTTTAAAGTGTTTTCTAGACTCCTGCTACTTCATAGTCTAAAAGTATACATTTTTTATATCATTTTTAAACTTTTTTCCAAAGTTTATTTGCATTTCTTTATTATTTTAAAAGTGATAAAATATATTTGGGGTTTAGCACAGTAATGACCAATAACATTTATAGCAAAAAAGTAAACATTTCAATAGTGTCTTAACTCTAAATCGCTGATTAAATCATCTAATCAAAAACAAGATTTTTTTATACTACTGAAATGTCAGCGAGTCGTCTGCCTCTGTGAAAGCAGATTCATGAATACTGAATCAGCTACACTGCGTGGCCCCTACGAGAAGCAAAGCCTCACCTGAAGTGGCTGACCACACTTGTCTGGCTGAGAAAGGAAAGCACGAAGGAGCCTGGCCTCCGGTCACTTTCTCTTATAAGGTAGCTGCCAGACTTGCCCGCCTGCCGAAGGCGTTCTTCTGCTATGGTTCTATCAAGCTTTCCATGATACCACCTAGGGGACAAAAGACAAGAGATTAGAAAAAAAACAGCAACCAAGAAGCTACTATGTTTACTAAGAAAATACTTTTAGAAGTTTTAAATACCTACAAGTAATTCAAACATCTACAGTTTACTCTAAATCAGTTATTACAAGTTATTTTAACTCAGCAGTTTTTAACTTTCCTCAGTGTAAAAATACTCACTTGCTCAGTTGTTAATCTTTCTATGAACTCTGGCTCAATCACCTCATATGTGAACCTCCTTCATTCTACACATCTCTCTACCTCCAGGATTATTTGTTTGAAATATTTATTGCAATCAAATTCACACTTAGAAGAATAAGATGGATAAATGGAAAGGAATAATAAATATATAAACACTGTATATATCTTATCTGAAATACTTTGTCATAAACATTTACTACAACAAGGCACACAGAACTTATGAAAAAGCAAAACGTTTTATTTCCTTTCAGTGTTTACGCCGTGACAGGAAAACTGAACGATACTGCCTAAAAGGCTGCTAAGTCTCATTTCCTACTTCAACATGAAACTGATTGTTCCCTTTGATTCTTTGATGATTTCCTCCAAAAACATTCACCTGAACTCAGCTTCCCAAGTGCATTTAACAAACATGCAGCACATCAACAGCACCTCTGTCCCTCTAAGCTTACAACACGTGTCGGTGACCGCCATGACTACAGCACCATCCACACTTTCAATCCATGCCCGAAGAGCTGCACCTCCAGCACACAAACGGACTGAACATGCCAGACAGCACGGTCCACAAACCCGCGGAGGACGGTCACGAGACGCTCGGCGTTCTCACACGTCTGGTGCCCTAGCCAAGCCTGTCCTTACATTCTGACAGTCCAACCTGACAGGCTTGGAGGAAAACTGGAAATACAACAAGTCAATGATAAAGTTACTATACCACTATGACTATTTTTATAAACTCCACAATGGAAACGGATTACACTTGACCCCTCATTTTGTTTTATTTTATTTTGTGATCCTGGATTGAACTTCAGACTCATACATGTTGGGCAAGTGCTTTTACTAAGTAACTAGACCTTTGTGATTTTGAGACCGCATTGAGCTAAACTATCCAGGCTGGCCTTAGACTCACAATCCCCTACCCGAGCCCCTGAAGCAGATGGATTATAAACATGCATTGTCATGCTCACCTCAGTTAACAGTTTTCAAAGTAAATAAAAATAAAAACAGTTGAAATTATCTCAAAATAATTAGTTTTCATTTAGCAGCCTATTTATTTATTTAGAGGTCTATGCAAAGACTGAAAAGAAATCATAAGAAACTTTAATCATATTTGTAAAATTGTCAGCACTAGAGGAAGGGAAAATCAGTTCCTCAAAAATTCTAGGCTTCCTATCTCATTATTTCATTAGAAAACTAATATTAAATTTAACTTTCAAGAGTTCAGGTTTCTCTTTAATCCACAACAGTGGTGGCGAACCTATAGCACACGCGCCATGGCTGGCTGCTTGTTATCACGGAAAGCACTAAAAGGTCCACCATCGATGATCTAAAAGGAAGAGTTAGACTAGACACCATCAATGGTTCCTTGAAGAATTCAAATTTAATGATATATAAAAATAAACTTTTGAAATTTGACTAGAAATTTAGCTGTGAAATGGAAAACACCCTTAGAATATTAAGCTGTACTATATTCTTTATTATCTAAAGCAGTTGGAAATAATATCCAACAGATTTATGAAAAAATGAAGGAAAATTTTAGTTTGTCTCTATTGTTGTTTACTTACCATGTTAGCTTTCTATTGTTTTGGGCAAAATGACAAGATTGCAAGATTTTATTTGATCTCCTTTTATAAACTGATTATACACAAATTCATGAGACATTATACAATAATTATTTTGTAATAAATGTGTGACTAAAGGCCCTTTTGATAATTTATTTATGGCTTTTCGTTCTTACCTCTATGTATGTTAACATTTTAGTATTAAAACAGGTAATCAATTCAAGAAAGACATCAATCTAAACAATTTCCTGAATATTAGTAATTCTCTTTCATGCCAAAAATATATAAGCTTCACACAACACAAAATATGTCAATTCTAGATTATTATAACTGCAATTAAATTATCCAATAGTCAGCTTGTTGGCATATATGTACTTAATCTGCTCCTCAAAATTTTTTATGGAAAACTCTACAGTCTTAACTCCAAATTTCTTGAATTATTGTTTACTTCAAATTATAGTGAATTATAGTAGCAATATTTTAAATGCTTCTATCTCAATAGTTCAAAGTTATTTTTAAAGCAGAAAAAAGCACTATAAATTGATACATGAAATCTTTATCACTTAAAAAAAATCAAAAAATAATTATCATTATCTTAAATAAAAATAATCATTTTACTAAAATTGGACATACCATTATGCAACTAATGGCGTGTTGATTTGATTGAGATGCTTAACAGATTTGTAGAACCCAAGCACAATTGTACCCCTATTAAAAACCAGTCCTTGGTTCTATTCAATATCAGTGTTTTCTCAACCTTTAAATTCATCTTTTTTATAAATATAAAAAAGGGTTCAGAGCTCCTCATAGAGAATCATACATTTATTTTTCCATAAGCCAAAAAAATTATCTATGTTTAGTCTTCTGATGTCTGCAACAGATTTTCATTTAAGAATATAAAATATGGCTTCTCAAAATACAACCCCAATGAGGAAGATATAACCTACCTTAATGAAGGATAGGTCCCTAGTATCTGCCTAAAATAAGTTTTTAAAAATGCTAAGCTTTCTGCCTCTACAGTTAGTTACAGGAGCAGCAGTACAAAAAAAAAACAAAACATTTAATTATCAACCCCACTTTTAACCTGTCTTTACAGTCAAGATTTTACTGTATCTCTTTAAAGGTAGCTTGATGGTGGAGGGAGAGAGCCAGGCCTCCTGGGAGGAGATTCCAGCACTATGCACCCAAGCCTCTCCGCAAAGGTCAGCACCACTGGCAGACATCGGAGGGAGAGGACCATGACCTTTCAGGGTAGGAGGAAATCCCCCACCCTGGAGCCATATCATTGTCATTGTTTTTTCTTTTGGGTTGGGGTTTATTCACTTTCGGTTATGTTAACTCTGATAGCATGATCAGCTATTTGAAAGACAGCGAGACATGTTATGAAGCCATTATGTATTTACTACTGACTTGTTTTGAGGTTCTTTATTGCATTCATTGTTTTGTTTTGTTTTTATTGTTTCTACTCTACCTCATTCTGTTCGATTTTTAATATGTCTGAACAGATCTGCAGCTATTTTGAAGACAACAAAGCCATTATGGTAACTACTCTTGATTTCAAAAGTTTTGGAAGTCCTGTATCAACTATTCTGGTTTATTTTGATTGATTTTATTGTTTTATTTTCCTTGGGTTTTTTCCCTCTTTAAAAGAAAAAAAAAATAAAGGTAGCTCGCTGATGCTTTTCAATTAAGTGAAAAAGAAACTTAATGGGCATAAGTATCATATTGGAAAGTATGGGAATATTTTGACCATAACATGAGATTGCTAGATAATGACTTTGATCACATAAATTTAAGTTTACAAACATCTGCAGCCACTGTATCTCACTGACTACTGTATCTCACTTGACAGTTTTCAAATGTGTGTTGAGGGCTCCAGCTGCCACTCAGCTTGCCAAACCCGCACAAGACCCTGGGGTCCCAATTCAGAAGGCAGGCAGGCTGGCAGGCTACACAGTGAGACCCTGTCCAAAAACAAAAAAAAAAAGCTTCCTATTTTTGGATTCAGATTGAGTTAAAAATGATCAATCTATGCAAAATCTTTTGGAAAAATTCCAAATTTGATACACATTTTAAATACCAAATAAGGGACCAACCTACATTATTAAATAACTAATATATAAAGGAGCATCAAATGGACAGTAAAGGCCCCATAAATGTTGTTACTAAACCACTGTGTCAAGGGAGAGGAACACTAAGAGGCTGAGACTGAGTAAAATAACTTCACCAATGAAATTCAAGTGTTACGCCTGCTGCCTAAATGCGACCCATGTGTGAACCATCTGAGTCCCAGCTCTCTTCCTATCTTCTAGTCTTGTGTACTGCCATCCCATTTTGGGAAGAAAAAGATAAAACAAGCTTTGTTTATACTAAAGCACTGATTTCAGCAGAGAATTGCTTCTCAAAACTATGTCTTGAACATCAAATGAGGCACACTGGCTGGGGCTGGAGATCTCACAGGATGCAGAAAGTAACAGTGTTGCATCTGTCCTAGCAACTCTAGCAGGAAAGCTCCTTCTCCCAGTAGCACACTCCATGGAGGGACTCAATCTGACTTAAATTTGCTTAATATTTAACATTTGTTTCCTTATTTAAAAAGCAAATTCACCCTCCTTTTCTCTGTCTCTCTAAAGAAAGATGAAACAGACTGTCCATAAAGTAATGCCTTTTCTTCTGCTAGCTTTGTGAGTTTTTGTTGAGAAATCTTAGGACAAGATATGAAGTCTTTTGACACACTGTCTTGGAAACGTAACTTAAAGTAGCATAATATCTAAAATAAAGTTACATATTTAATAAGTCAACAATAAAAGAGAAAATTTACACTGATTGTGCCCTGTCCCCACCCTGGGCTGTGATAAAACCAGAGGGGCCACTGACCTACATCCTCAGCCCTTTTTGATATGCAGGCTTACTCAACTGCCCAGGTAGGCTTGAATTTGAGATCTTCCTGCCTAGGCCACTCCAGTAGCTAGGATCACAGGAATGTGCCACCAAGCCCAGTTCTCTGCTTTCAAATTTGGGATCACGTGAATGTTTTTTGTAAAACATGTGCTGCATATGGCTGGAGAACATTTGAGGGGCCACAGAAGGGCCTTTGTATTGCTCAGTTTGCCTCAAATGACCAAAGAGGAATATGAAAATCTATGCAGTGTGAAAACTACCTGGTTTGAATAGAAATATATACTTCATTCAAATTACACAGTGATTTAAAACTACCTCAACAATCCTAAAGGAAAACTTTCTACTATAGTAGGAAACAATATAGTGCTGATATCAACAGACATCCTTTCCCTAAAAAGGAAATTAAGTCAAAATTCCCAACAGATAATTTTGCCTTTCCACAGTGCTCTTCCTTCTAGCACTGTCGCTGAGGAGTACCAGAGTTCTTACAGAGAAATACGTAGCGGAAAGCTGACTGCATGACACAGCAGGCTATTTATACCACTGAAAGCTCTAAAAGGTTCGCCATCACTGAGGTAGACCACATCTCCAAAATGGAACAACAAAAAATGCCTCAAGGGCATTTTAAAAGTTGAAATAGTCTCAGATTTACCCTCTCATCTAGTCTCTGATAAAACCACTGGGCTGGAGAAAGATTCTGTCTCTGCAAAATACCCATCAATCTCCCGGAACCACCCCATACCCCAACCAAAATACTGTTCACAATTCATATTCATCAAACAAGGCCTTTTAAAAGTACTACTATGCACAAAGCACTGATTTAAATACTGTTTTTCTCCCTTTGTACTTTTTCATTTAGAAAAAAAGATGAAAGACTATTATTTATCCATAGATCATCCTAACATTAAGGTATTTTCTATGGACTTTTTCTTAAGAATTTCTAAACATTCTATTTTTACTCACAGACATACCAGTATCTCTTCAGTTTGCTCAAACTTCTATGTAACTTTTAGGAGGCTAATTCTCAAATTTTCTTCTCTATATTTGATTTCCTTTCTAAACTCCAGGTTTAAAAAGTACCTGCTGAGAAACTTCAGCTCTAGGTAAAAATATCTACATCTAAAAAATCAGCAGCTTCTACCATATGCATACACACATATGCACACACACTCCTTTCTTTTAGTCCTCCAGACTGTTCAGTGGAACCACAATTCTCCCATGTGTCCAGCCTCAAAACTTCAACATCAACTTTCTTTCCTATCTCTCTTTCTTTCCTATACACTGCAACTCCAACAGCATTCATAGTATTTCCCAATTCTACTCCTTCACTCTTTCCTTCTAATCCTATTCCAACCCTTCCTACAGCTATGTAAAGACTGACCTTTTTTACAGGCTGTTTCTAAACATGGGTTTAATTGTGTCATTCTAATAATTCAAAAATTTTGGTATCCACTAGCAAATAAAGTACAAACTAGTATTCAACTTGGCCTTCAATGGCTCCATCTTCCATTCAAGGCAAACTAGAATGCTTAGTCCCACAAATAGTATCTGTGCCCAACCACATCTTTTCACACATTTATCACACTACTCTACTGATAGAACCATCTACACTTCTAATAGTCATTGTTATCCCCCTTAAATGGATATTTTGCCGATCTCATTTAAACTTCATTGCATTTTGCCATTTAAGTTTTATCTCATAATGCTTTTACATCTCCCCGATATAGCTATGAACTCCTCCTCTAAAGTACCAAGTCTTGCTTACTTACCCTGAGAGCACTAATCTTGCACACTATCTTGCACATAGTCAGTCCATAAAGGTTTGTGGGGATTGACATAAAAGCTAGAGCAGAACTAGTCCTCTGGATTTCACAGATGAAAGCACCTATGCCAGCAAAATGTCAGCTTAGCAACTAATCTTAACTTTATACCCTTATTTTTAATCTTAATCTAATGGCAGTACCATTAGCCTAAATTAATGCCCTTATGAAAACTGTTTCGTTATCACTACGTATTATACAAATTCTGATGACACCTAATAAAGCAAAACTCTAAAGGCAACGGGAGAACATGATTTTAAGAGTACAAGACAAATGAAGAATGTGCTATGTCCTTTCTCCATCCCAGGATTCGGATATTTCTCCAACTATTCTTTTGTTTCTTTTGTTTTGAAGGAAAGGATGACCTTCCTGCTTATTAAGAATGCTCATTTTTCAGTTCTCCTAATAAAGTAATATTCAATGTAGATTCAATGTAGAGAGGCCCTCAGCAGTACGTTAAAATGCCAAGGAAGAGCAGCTAAGGGGAAATACATTAAAAGTCTGGAGGATATGAACAAAAGGCGTGCAAAGTAACAATTAAAACACAAAGTTAGTACAAAATTGTGGCATTCAAGCACAACATTGAGGTAACTTTCCCCATCAGTTCAGCCTCTCTGACACAAGAGTGGCTTAGCTTAATTCCAAAGGTCCTTTACTACACGCAAGAAGAAATCAATGGGCTCCACCAGCTTTGCATCTCTAAGAGAGAAAGCTTTGACCATTTATGTACAAAAGTTCCCCCAAACCGGGATGCTGTAGTGCTGGAAACTAAAAAAAGATACTGCAAGATCATGCAACCTCCTTATTTCCATTCATGTTCTCAATTTTCAGTCTCCACAGCACAAAACTAAAAGTCCCAGAGAGGAAAGATATTCAAAGACTGACACCTTCGATCCATGAAAAGATCTGTTGTAGCATCACAAAGGAGAGAAAAAATTGGGGAACAGAAGATTTAAAAAATAAAAATAATCAAATTCAACTGTTTCTTTACCACTTGTCTAGCTGTCATCTGCAGAACTAATTATTTTTTCACAATTTCTTCAAATGCACTGTGACACCAGAAGGCCCTCAATAAGATAACTATAGTAACCACCCATAGAAAGAATTATTCTCCAGGTGCCCAAGCCGGAACACCTCCGAGGGTATCTAGGAGAGGCAGCTGAGCTGAGCACAGCTTATCGTCCCTCCTATTTTCTTCGCCTTTGTACTCCTCTACCTTGTCCTTTCAAATACAGTCCAATACAAAGAAGTTGAACATTAACGATTGCCTAGAATTTAACCACAAATTGTCAGTGTAAAATATCTTATTTTCATGTAAAGACCTGAGTAGTCTATCTTTCTAAATTTTAATGAGATTACAAATAAGTTATCAAAGACACCATATAAAATTTTACTATAACTTTGAACAACTTGCAGTATATACCAAATGGGATTGGCCAACATATTAATTTTTAATTAGCCTTTTCTTTTAACTGTAATGTACTCTTTTAACAGAAAAACTTATAGAATGATAACCTCAGGCTGCTGCTTGATAATGCAGTAAATATCAACAGCAGCTGTTCAACCTTCTCCCATACCAAACACTCTACGTGAGGTAGTAAACTGCTCCATCTTTACTCCACAGTGCGAGGCGCTCTGAAAAACCCAAGAGAGCACACTTGTTTTTTAAAAAGGAAGCTCTGGCATGTACCCTTATCAACAGCTGTAATGTGATTCTATACCAATTATGAACACCATGAAGATGACAATCAAAATATATCCATTTTAGTATAAAGCTCTTTAGAAACTACATTTGGTCTGTATTCCAAATATACAGCCCCCACAAGGTGTAACATTTAAGACATACAAGAAAGTTTTGTTTAGGGTCTTCCAAACACAAGGGGAGTGGTCACTTTTAAAACTGAGGGTTCATTTTCACACACATCCAGCGCTGTGACAGAGAATACTGTTTATCAGTATAAATCGTACCTAAGTCTCCCATTAGCCGTAAAAGCATAGCTGCATTCTCAACTGCTGCTAGACACATCAATCTGGATATTTCCACTACCAATTTAAACCCAATACATTAAAAAAAGTTACAGAACTCCATATTCTTCCCACAGCCATTCTCTCCACCTCTTTAATAGCAATCCAGTCACCCAAACTATGAGTACATTTATTGCTCACAGTAAGACACAATTCAGTATCACAGAAACATCTTATCAGAATCTTGTGGTGCTCCACGCTGGTTGCCTGACAATCAAGCCTTAACAATCTCACTTCTCAATGCTTTCCCATCCTACCTGTTCCTTTACCACGGCTAGCACCTTCCTCATCATGTCTTGTGGCAATTCCACAATAGCTTTCAACTTATTACTCTTTTATGTACTTTTATCTCAGTAATAAAACAGTGCTGCTGTGCCTCAATCACAAATCAAAAGCTGAAACCATCCTGCTGCTCACCGGATGAAATCCGAGCTAATGGCACACTATTCAGCAACCCTAGTACTTGGTCAGCTTCACAGGACCACCTCCCACCTCCCAAACATGCTGCTATGGACATGCAAGGGTCTGTCCCTGTGCCCACACTGGTCCTCCAGTTTGAGACACCTTTACTGCCACTCCTTTCCCTACCGAAGTCCATCCCGTACTGCATTAATGCCACTCCCTTAATTTCTTGTGCATAGTTTCTTGCATGTTGTTTAGACATTTTTATCTGTTACTTATTTCATATTTTGTTTTCTCCACCAAATTAAAAGATACCTGAGGATACTGGGAATATTTAAGTCATATTCACAATTCTAGTCTATGACCTGACACATTGTCGTAAAACATAGTGGTACTGGCAGGTAAGAGGTGAGAACAAGCATGTCACAAAACCCTGCCTACAAAGAAAATGCCAAAGTCAAAATCTCTTACTGGAACCCACATCTGCAGTTAGACTGGAAAATGCCTTGTGTCTCAGAACTATTTCCTTGGCCCACACTGTTCTCTCATCACACTCTAGAAATCTACGATCCCCCTTCCAAGGAAGACCTATGAGTCCAGCAAAGCCAAACTGCAGCCACCTCAGAGCAACTACGGCCCACCTTCAGCCAAAGTGATGTCCAAATCTAATACCTACCTAGACAAAATGCCATCTGAGCACATCAATCTTTCAAAAGAAAAATTGAAGTACAAATAGGAGTTCCTTCACTGAGACCTAAACTCCAATTTCCCCTATTCCAAACTCTCACAGTATCTGTAGTCTGTACAACACAAACCTGAGAAAAGTTAAAATATGTTTACTAATTTAAAACTACCACATAATGCAGTTATTGTTAATTTGGATAACATCTCACTGATAGAAAACATTCTTTCTATAAATAAAATATGATGAGGACAGCACTATTTTACATTTTCTACATCTCCTTAATGGTCTCTAACTTAATAGAAAAACAACTGGATTCTCACGTTTCTGTATTTAATCTGGTGCTGCACATTGTTTTGGTTCATATTTGAAGACTATTACTTGACAGCTACTTTTAGAGATAAAATATACAAAGTAACCATACCTACAAACATCTGTACTCCACTTCATTAAAATCCACTCCTGTTTACTCCTGTATGTTTTTTGTAACATCATGTACCCATTTCAGAAATACCGGCTCACTGAGCTGTGCAGATCCTCTAATAATAAATATTTCATTTACAATAACAAAATATCACATGCTGTATATCATCATCACACAGTAAGATTACTTTAGTGGGGCTAGGTTGCCCAAACTCCAGATATTCATAAGACAGGTTGGCTGAGCTCTTGTCTGACTAATGGGAGTTAACATCTAGGCCCCTGATGTTGAGTCCACTTAATTAAAATGTCTGATAACTGGACCACACTAGACAATTTATACTAATAATTAACTTATGGTACAGGACTTGGTCCACACAGTGTAAGTTTCACTTCTGCAGTCAAACTGATGGGAGATACAAAAGTGAGTCAGAAGTCACTTTGGTACTTCAGACCTACTGGCCGACTCCCAGTAAAAACCTCCAACACCAAGACTCAGGTTACTCTTCCGGGTTGCATTTTACTGCATACACGGTATTACACAACATTTTTGGGAGAAGGAGGTGCTATCCATGACTCCAGAAGAACAAACTGGAAGACTATATCTACCCTCTCCTCGACTGCCCCATGTAACATGCTTTTTCTTTTTCTTTTTCTTTTTTCTTTGTTTTGTTGTTTTTGTAGTTCAAGCTGGCCTAGAACTCACTGTGACCCTCCTGCCTCAGCCTCGCAAATGCTGAGATTATGTGTGTGTGAAGTTTTGTCTATTACTAATTTTAACTGTATATTTTACAATAATAAAACTATTGCTGTGAGAATAACTGCTACATTGTTAATCCTATTAGCAAATGAATGGATCTGAAGGTGCTTTTAGGAACTCTTCAACAAAAACAATTTCATGAGAAGTCATTCATTCACAGTGGCAGACACAGTTTCCAAGATGTCAGTATTCTCTTGAAATCTGAGTTTGTTTGATAGCAAGAAATAATGCCAGTTATACTCTTTGAAGTGACAAGTTCACACAGTTCTTTTTCAAGAAGATGTCTGACAAACTCAACAATGACAAATCAGTTTGTAAGTTGCTTTTCAAAGTAAAATAAGTGAATCATAAGAAGTGGCTGGTTCAGTTTTCAAATAGACTAACGGCTTCCACTCAAGACACTGCCCTTCCCAGTGCAGCACTCCCGCATCTCCACGTCCACACACAAAGCACTGAACACAAGGACTGCAACGGGAGAAATCCATGAGTTTACTAGTCCATCAAACCAATGCTAAAGGTGAAACTGGTTTTTTCCTCTTTTCGGTAAGAATGTAGAAGTGAGGAATGCAAAGACTCCTTGTATAACTGGTGCCACCACTATAATTCATCCTAAACTTATCTCCCATCCCTCTGCAACGGCAGCACAAATGTCATGAAAGTGAAAATGGCAAATAATGTCTTAGTGTTACAGAAGCCAATGAATTTTAAGGGTTTAGGAATCCCTACTGTTCCAAATGTATTTTAGTGAAAGCAGAGTACAGTAGACAATCAATTTCTGGGAAGTGATTCCAACTGCTTTTGTGAACAGTCTTAGCTAAGTGTCAATGTTAATGCAAAAACACATGACTATCTCTAACACTATAATCAAAGTTTTAATTCCTTCCCCTCTATTTTTTTATGCCAAGCCTAGAAAGCCTCCACTCATTAAAATTTGTAGTTGCCATTGTTTTTAAATAAAACCAATTCTGTTAAAACAAGTAACTCTGGAAACTTTGAAAATAAATTTTTCCAAGTACAGTGGTAGTGGGTTCAGAAATGCTTTGGTTTGCAAACAACTTGGTTTGCTATCAGAAATGTTTCACAAAATTTTGTTTTTCTTTGCAAACCTCCCATCAAGAGATAAACACAACTGTGGGCAACTTGCCCACATGAACACAAATGTGGCCGTTTTTTCCAAAACTGTAGAACAAATTAAGTTCATGAACCAAGCTGCCACTATAATTTATTAATTCAATGGCCATTATATTCTGATAATGCTTCATATTTCCTTAAACTTCCTAGCTGACATTATTCTGCTTACATTTTCAGTGATCAATTGCGGTCTCTTTAGATTACTAATTTTCCTTAACTGAATTACAGAATTCTTTTAAATTTTATTTAATATTTTGGAATTCTTTAAAAATTCTTTCTACTTGATTTTCAGGTTAATTTCAACTATTTAGGAATGGTTACTGTAAAGTCACTCAGGAACATCAAAACAGCCAATTACCAAAGAAAACTTTTAAAAATAGCTAATTATCACCTAGCTAGATCTTAAAAAAATCAACCGTCTTCTTGGTATCACTAGTCACAGCCAGCAAGTTACATCTTTTCTCTAGTGAAAACACATTAGCTTTCCTTCCTCTTCCCTACCTTAAAACGCTTCCTCTACCACACCCAGCAGGGACCAGACCTTTCAACCATCATGTACACAGCAAACGGACTCTAAAAAAGGTCTCTATCATATGCAGCCCTGTAATGTATAATGGAGGGTATAACACAAAAAATACTAATAATAAGGTTGCAGCATTCAGTCTGTTTGAAAAATAAGTTAAGATTCTTAAATCATCCTTAAAATAAATGCCAGATAAATTTTATGCATAAAATTATTTTACTCATAGTATAAAACTATTTATATGTAAATCTTTGCATAAGACCATATTTACTTAAGAAAAATATCTAACAAAGATTGATCTCTGTCACGTATGTCAAAGTAAAAGAAGGCAAAAACACTAAAAACACATATATTCTCACATACAATGCAAGGATCACCATTACATTACAATGTCATAGGATTAGATAAAGCTTAATTACTTAAGTCACTTGAAATCAAAAATAAATACACCCAACAGAAAACTGTTCAAAGGAATAAAGAAGTTCAAACATGCAAGTATATGACACAACCGCCTTGTATACTACAATGTTACCTTCAAGTCTAGTCACAAAAATCTCACTGAGTCCTATTCAGAGTATCCAAAGTAGCACCTTCTCTTTTAACATTGCCAAATACGCCTTTTTCTTGTCAAATTTTTCTTTTATTGCCAAAGCATTTACTACCTTCATGTGTTCTGTACTATTTTCTTGATTTATACTATTGATTGGCTTTCTCTTTCCAACAAACTTAACCTGGATGGAAGCAGTAGAATAGCATAAAATATGTTCAGAAAAATTTAGTTTAAATATTCAAAACAGAGGCAGCTGACCATAGGAAGTGTAACTGAGGAACAGAAAGCCAGTGATAAAAGAGGATCTTTTTAATTAATGTGTGTGCGTGTGTGTGCGTGTGTGTGTGTGTGTGTGTGTGTATGCATCAGCCCTTTTTTTCCGTGTATAAATATACTGTCTATTGAAAAAAATTACTTGGTGCTCTGGATTGAACTCAGGGCCCTGTGCATTCTAGGTACATTGTCTACTACTGAGCTAAACTCTGAGCCCTACAAAACGTACCTTTAACACCCTTAACCTCACCACACGTGTCATACACATTATACACTTGCATATGTTATATACATAAGCATACACACAGGCATCCAATTCCAATGGCTATTACCAAGGAAAGTAAGATCAGGGAAGGATAAGGGAGTACAGACTTTTCCTGTACTGTAAGTTTAAAACAAGAAATACCATATAATGCTTATCACATTACTTGCAGCATAATAATTCTCCCAACAAGAGCTAGAAAACACAAATTAAATAAAAATAATAAGAATGCTGTCTGTTTTAATTATTCAAGACCTACTGTGGCAATCAGAGCTTAGGGAGTCAACATTTGCAAGCAGAAACCTGAAGTGTCATTCGGCAGCCACTGGACACTGTTTCCCTCAGAATATTTGTCTCTGGAGGTCACCAGGCAAGAGGCTGAGAATCCACAGCAAAGTCCCAGAGTGAACATCTGCCTGGGTTCTGACTGAAGGAAAAGAATCTAGGAGAGTTTCTCTCATCCTCACAAAGCTGGCATGAGAATATTAAAAGACCAGAGGGGCCAGGACTTCAGTCAGAAAAGGGAAAGCTTTCATTTCAACATTAAAGGGGAGCATACATAAAATATGAGAAAAAAGAGAGACACGGCAATGACAGGCAGTTATACCCACTACATATCTTCTAACAGTGCACTGCCCAGCTGCTGTCCTCCCCCTAATCTGTTCCATCATCTGGGTCTTACTTTCCTTTCATTCCTAATACTGCACTGCAAGCGTCTGCACACACCGACACTGGTAACTTGTGCAAACTCACACATGTTCTGCTCAATAACCTTAACATTTCTGAATCACTGAGCGACAGGGAGCAAAGTCCTCACCTTGGTTCATCTGCTCTGCAGGAAGAATGTCACCTGTCTCCTGAGGTCCAAGATGGACAGGCATCCATGTTTCTGCAGCATGCATATTTTATACCCCTCAGGATTACCACTATTTTTCATTTTGTGTTCATTAAGTAATTATATAAATTTAATCATACTTATCACTTTTGCACTTTTTACAAACACCCTGAAGTTTAACTTCCTATAGAAAGCTCTTCCATACTCAATTATTACAAGTATTAGTCTAAAAATCATCCTTGTAGCATGCCTATTCAATTTATGTTGACAACTGCAATTTTTTGTATTTTTGCATGAAATCCTTATGTTATTCAGAAAAATTCAAAAAACAAGAATTTAAAGAGAAATTTCATTATGTTCCATTGTTACAGATGTCCTTAAAAGTAGATCACTAAACACTGAAGGGTTAAAACAATTAGAATTGTAGATATTATCTCAAAAACAACTGCACATGATTTTACCCAGAAGCTTCCTATCATATTTCTTTCATTAATAAGTAGGAAAAGGGTCTCGGCTAGGAAAGCTTTCTCTTCTCCCCCTGAATCTTAATCAGTAACACTAAAATATCTGTTCTTGCTCCACTGGTCAAGTCTTCCTGGATACACAGTAGCCAAAGAAAACATGACAAGAACACTGCTGCCTGTACATAATGTTAACATGTTATTCATTTGCATACTTTATTCATCTACACTTTCAACAGTTATATAGATGCTGATTCCTGTGACAATTCACAGGACCGACCTGTTGGTTATCTCCAACCACTAGAAGGTATTAAACATCCCTATTCTTCTGTAGGAATCCATACAGTATTTGCTTGCTTGGCATACACACTAAAAAGTGAAATGATACATGGAAGATTAGCATGGGCCCTGTTCAAGAATATCACATAAATGTATGAAGCATTCTATATTGCTTTAGGTAGTCTTACACTTAAGCACACATATTCTCTGTGAAACGGTAGATATGCTAATTTTCCCAACTATACTGATTATTTTACTGTATATGTACATCAAAATACCATGTTATAGATGCCCTAAATCCAAACCAAAAGGCTCATATAAACAAATCTTGTACTACATATATATGAACCTTACAAGTACACGATATTAAAGCATTAGTATCACTGTGAATTTATAAAGGGGAAAATGTTACCATATTTCACAAAAGGAAACACTGAATCACACCAAACTAAAATAATTGTTTCAATGCAGTAATTCACTAAAACCATTAAGAACAGTTTTTATAAAGCTTAACTATGGATTCTTTGTCTGTAAATTCTTCCACTAGAGGCACAAGTAGATAGAAACTCAGCCATTTGTGCTATATTTCTGAAAATATGCTCTGCAGGTATGCCCAATGAGCATGCAAATGTAGGGAAACAAAATTTAAACAAACAGTTGCTCAGTGTATTTGAGACTCTTAGTACTCTTGGATGTAAGTATATTCTGTATTTTCAAGAAAATGAACCCGAAATGCAGTTCTCAAATTATTTAACTGTCAAAAAAGTCAAAGGCTACAAATTCCTTTAACACACAATTTAGGAAATGTTTTGACATGTTTATGAAACTGCTGACACCTTTACCATACAGGTTATTCCTTTCATTCATTCAAAACTGCTTTCTTTCATAAAATGTCTACTTCGCTAGGTTTTAAGTATATCAACAAATATAGAAAAGAGGTCGGGGATTTAGCTCAGTGGCTTAAGTGCCTGCCTGGCAAGCACAAGGTCATGAGTTCGATCCCTGGTACCAGGAAAAAAAAGGGAGGAGGAGGAGGAGAAGAAAAATTGGGGGGGCCAGGGATTTGGCTCAGCAGCGTAAGTGCCTGCCTGGCAAGTGCGAGGTCATGAGTTCAATCCCTGGTACCAAAAAAAAAAAAAAAGACAAATATAGAAAACAATTACTTTGAAATGCATTAAAATAAAAATAAACAAAAACTCTGTTTCAAATTGTTTCAAAAGACTGTTAATTATTAGGAATAAAAATTAACTATCAAATTTCACCTACTTTGCAAAAAAAACTGTTCCCTTTACTTTGCTTTCTTTTCTAATTGTCCATTCTCTTTAAGAACTTCCAAATACCCACAAAGCAATCTCTTCCTAAATCCTTTAAAAAGTAACTTAAACTCTTAAGCACTTCCAGCTTCCTGTTTGGCATGTAAGAAGGTTAGAAGTCGCCACTCTATCCTATCGAAAAGTAGAAAGCTGAACAAACTGAAAAATCAACAACTCTCAGATCTTTCAGCAAATTGAGGTCACAGGGCAAACCACTCCCCCCAGAACTGAAAGACAGGCAGACAGAGAAAATCACAACCCACAGGGCAGAAATTCACAAGCAGAAACTTTCCTTAGGAACCAGTGCCAGGGTGAAGAAGTTCTACCTGTAAATGACAAGTGTCTAGGGTGTCAGAGTGGACCAGTCCCAGTCTTCACAACTCCAGGAAAAGCCAGTCCTGTGGTTTTACTCCTAGGAGCTACTGGGTCCCCACAATAAATAAGCAAGAAAAATCCCTCTGTGCTTATAGCAGGGCAAGGGAAAAGAAACGACACTGAAATACGTCAGAGTACCATTCTGTTCCTCAAAAAGCCGTCCTTAGGAAAAATGAATGGACCGAAGACTAGCCAGTCCACAGGGAAGGGAAACGCACAGCTCCAGCTCCCTGGAGCCGCCTCCTTCACAGGAGGAAAAAGATGCCTCCAGCCCCACAAAGCCAGCCCCTCCCTCCCACCTAACGGACAGGATGAGGTTAGGGAGCTGAGAAGCACTGTGAAACTGACAGTTCTGGGGCAAAGGCCCAGTAAGTCAGGCCTCCTCACAGGACAGCAGTGTATTTCCCCACCACTGATTACTAATGCTCTGTTATTACTTTTATCCAGTACATCACATAACTTTCAACAAAAAATTACAAGGCATGCTGAAAGGCAAGAAACATACTCAGAGACAGTGCAAACATCAAAACTAGACATGGCAGGGATTACAGAGTTATCTGACTGGAAATTTTGAACAAATATGCTAAGTGTCTCATTGAAAAAAGTAGACACATACAAATGTAAGGACAATATAAGCAAGAAGTTGGAAATTCTAAAAAAGGACTTAAAAAGTGCTTGAAATCAAAAACACTAAAATGAGGAATGCATTTAATGGGCTCTTTAGTAGACTGAACACAGTGGAGGAAAAGATCTGATTTTAAAGTTACAACAGAAACCACTTCCAAACTGAAAAGTAGTAAGAAAAAGTAAGTTTAAAATAGAAAAATAAAGGAAATATTCAAGAACTGTGAGACAACTGCAAAAGGTATAACTTACTCAAGAAACTAGAAGGAAAAGAACGAGTGTGAGAAAGAGAAGCTACAGTTGAAACATGACTACAAATTTCCCCTAAGTTAATGTCAGGCACCAAACCACTCAAATGATCACCACACACAGCACAAAAAATACTTGTGCTTCGAAAAATCAAAGATAAAGAAACCTTAAAAGAAACCTGAGGGCCAGGGATTTAGCTCAGTGGCTTAAGCGCCTGCCTAGCAAGCGCAAGGTCATGAGTTCAATCCCCATTACCAAAAAAAAAAAAAAAAAGAAAAAGAAAAAAGAAAAAAGAAAAAAAAAACCTGAGGCAAGAACACCTTATATAGAGAGAACCAAAGTTAAAATCCCACCTGGCATCTCAGAAACTGTGCAAGCGAAAGGAGAGGGCAGTGAAACAAAGCGCCCAGAACAGGAAGACAAAAAAATTCCAGTTCTCTACTCTACAAAATCATCCTCCAAAAGTGAAGGCCAAATAAAGACATTCTCAGACAAAAAGAAAATGAAGAGACTTCTTGTCAGTAGCCCTGCCTTCTAAGATATGTTTAAAGAAGATTATCAGACAGTGAAAATAATTAAGGTAGAAATTCTGATCTATATGAAGAAAGGAAGTCAATCAAGGAATAAGGTAAAATTAAATTTTATTTTTCTTATTATTAACAGGTGAGTTTATTCAACATAATAGAAACAATATATCCAGTACTTAACTTTTGTAAGTGGAATGTATGTAACAAAGATACAAGGACAGAAAAACCAGAAATACTTTGTTACCATAAAGTACCTATACCACATATAAAGCAGTAGTAATATTATTTGAAAATTAACTTGGATATACTGAATTACAAACTCAAGGGCAAACACTAAAAACATGTTTTGTTTTGTTTTGTTTTGTTTTGCTTTGTGATATGCTAAAAAATAAGAGAAACTAAAACAAAATGGTTTAATTAAAATCATGAAAGGTGAAAACACTCAAAGTTACAACAAAAAACAAAGCTAAAAACTAATAAATACGACAGCTATAACCTAGTTATAGCAAACATTAGTAACCTCCATAACTGAAGATTATCAGTGAATCAAAAAAATTCAAGTATGTTACAAAACCCTTATTTTAAACATAAAAATACATATAGATAAAAAGCAAAGTTAATAAACAAAAATACACCATTTTAAACACTAGTAAAAAGGAAAGAGAAGTAGCTAAAAGGCAACTTTAGGGCATGAAAAGGTACCAGGGATGGAGGGGCACATTACATAATGATAAAGTGGTCCATACTCCAAAACAGCCCTCAAAGTATGGGTAACAAAAGTAAAAATACATGAGAACAAACAGAACTCCGAGCAGAAACACATGCATGTACTACACAGGTGAGACTTCCAGGTGCTTCCATCAGAAAGGGACAGATTGGGCAGGCAGACAAATCAGATAAAGTTGAACTCAAAATATCAACCAACTACGTAACTAACTTCCATAGACGACTTCACCAAACAACAGACTGCCCACTTCTCTCAAGCTCCCAGGGAACATTCGTCAAGACAGTCACAGTGTAGGCCCTAAAACACACCTTAACAGAGTCACATAAACAACAACCAGACAGGGTCATCTGTCAGATGACAGTGGGACTAAGGCAGAAATAAGCAACAAAAACCTAGCCTGAAAATCAGAAATATCTGAAGATTATACAACACACTTCCTAAAACATATGGGTCAAAGAGGAAATCCCAAGAGCAATTTTAATATATGCTAAGTTAAAATAAAAACACAACTAAACTATTGTGGGGCACAGTAGAAGTGGTGCTTAAAGGAAAACTGATGGCTGGACAGCTACATTAGAAAATCAGATATCAATGATCAAAAATTCACTTTAGAAAATTAAATCCAAAGCACACACAGAAATGTAAAAAAAAAAAAAAGTATAGAAAAAAATAAATTTGAAAACAAGAAATCAGTAGGGAAAATTAACAAAATCAAAAGATGATTCTTTGTAAAGATTAGTAAAGTTGATAATCCTCTAGCCAGGCTAAGGAATAAAATAGTATCAGAAATGAGTGAAATTAATACTATGAATAATCTTATGGCTATAAATTTGAAAACCTATATGAAAGGGCCTAAAATGGACTTGAAATAAATAATCTACCATTAATTTGTCATGATCTCATCTGTTGATTCTAATATTTCTTGTGCATCTGGGGTTTTCGACATAAAATTCCAGAAAAGGCAAGCGAACAGAGACAGAAAGGAAGTGACTATTGCCCTGAGGCTGGAAACAGAGGAGGGATGGTATGCAGGAGACAGGAGGAACCTTGAAAAACTTTTATATTTTGATTATGGCAGTGGTTTCTAGGCACCTATAAATGAAAATGTTGTAAACTTACATACTTTTAATAAATACAGTTTATTACACATAAATTACTCCTAAATAAGATTACAAAAACAAAAAAAGATCTAACAAAACTTACAGGAAACAGACAATTTGAATCGGCTATAGCTATTAAAGAAATCAAATCAGTAACATTCATAAACATTTAGAAAAGCTCAAATGCATTCATTGGTGAATTCTAATAAACATTTAAGGAGGATATCACATCAATTCTTTGATTTTTTTCTGCAATCTTTTTTAAAGACAGGAGAAGGAATACTTCCTAATTCATGCTGCTCAACAAGTACAGAATACCGATACCAAAACAGATAAAAACATTACGAAAACAAAACAAAAAAACCCTACAAACCCGTGTCCTCCATGAACATACAGATGTGAATATCCTCAACAAAAATTAGCAAATCAAACCCAACAACTTATACAAAGAGTTATAAACCACAACCAACTTATCAAAGCTGGTTCAACATTTAAAAACAATGTAATCAATCACATCAACAGGGTAAAGATGAAATAGTACATATTAACAGACAGAAAAATCCATCTAACAAAATCTAATATTCACTCATGATTAAAATGTTCAGCAAACTAGAAATAGTGGGAAATTTCTGCACCTCAGTAAAGATAATCTCCAACAAGATTATAGCAAGTATCATGGATAATGATAAGAATCTTAAAAAGCTATCCTACTGAAATGGTGAATAAAGCAAGGCTGTACCTGAAATTCCACTAATGCAGTAAGACAAAAAAATTTTTAAATAAAAGTAAACTGATTGAGTAGGAAAAAATGAAACGCTTTTTGCCTTTAGACGACATGTTTGTTCACATAGAAAAATTTTAAAACTGACAAAGGCAAAACAAAAAACACAAAAATTTCATGGAATGAGCAATTATAGCAAGGTTGCAAATACAAGAGTCAATGGCCTTCCTATATAAATCAGCAATTAGCAGGTGAAATCTGAAATGAAAAACTATTACCATTTGCATTAGCACCCAGAAATAATCAATTACAAATCCTACAAAACATGTACAAGATCTATATAAGGAAAACTGTTAAGATTCTGATGAAAGTTTCAAATAAAATAGAGAGTTCATGTTCATAGGTAAGAAAACAAATTACTATCGCAATTGTCCATTTTCAAATTGATGTACAGATTCAACACAGTCCCAATCAAAATCTCAGCAACTTACTTTCTGGATACCAACAAACTAAGTCTAAAGTTTGTATGAAAAGGCAAGAGAACCAGAAGAGCTACCCCAGTACTAAAAGAGATACTACCAGACTTCAAGACTTCTTATTATGCTACTGACAATATGATATAGCAAAACAATACACAAACAGGTCAATGGGACAGATTAAAAAGCCCAGAAATAGCTACAAATAAGTTATTCGCCAGATCTGTGATGAAGCAGCAAAGGTAATACAACAGAGCAAACAGTCTTCTCCATGAATTATGCTGGGGAACCTGGGTGTGCAATTATAGCATGCAGACACTGACTTTACATATTCCACAAAATCTAACTCAAAATGTATCACAGACCCAAATACAAAAATAAAAACTCTTAGAAAATATTTGTTAAAAAGCTACATAACCTTGGGTATGGTAATGACCTCTGAGATACAATACAAAAGTTATAACTCATGAAAACAACTGATAGGCTGTGCCACACTGAAATTAAAAATACCTGTTCAGCAAAAGACACTGTTAAGATAAAAAGACAAACCACAGACTGGAAGAAAATGTTTGCAGAAGACACATGTGATAAAGCACTGTCACCTAAAACTTCACAAAGAACTCATCTCAGTAAACAAAAGTCTGATTTCAAATGGGCTAAAGAACAGACATCTAGCCAAAGAACGTACACACATGGGACGCAAGCCCATGAATAAGTGCTGAACAGCATGGGGCTGGGGAGATCATTATTAAAACAATGAGATCGCTGTATGTCCATTAGAACTCCTAAAATCCAAAACACTGAAAACATGGCGCTGGCACAAGGGTGAAGCAACAAGAAATCTTGTTCACTATCAATGAGAATGAACGTGGTGCAGCCACTTTGACAGTTTGTTGATTTCTTTCAAAAACTAAAGTGCATGGTCTGGTTTGGATATGGTGTGTCCTCCAAACGTCCTGAAGGTCTGGTATGGTGGGAGTGTGGTGGTATTAAGAGGTGAAGACCTGGGACCTGGTGGAAGGTGATTAGGTCTAGGTGCCCCGCCACTAGAGAAGATTAACCCTGGTTTCTTGGAAAGAGCCAGCACTTGAGAGGGTGGACTGTTACAGAGCGTGGCCAGCTTGCGTGGCAGCCTGTGCACACATCTGCCATTCTGGGTTATGGTCAGGGGGGCCTCACTAGGAAACAGTTGAGGCTGCCCAACCGGAAACTTGGCCTCTCAAGCAGTGAGCTAAATATACAACTTTCATAAAGTACCCACAGCAACAGAGGTGGACTAAAATATACCACTACTCACAATCAGATTCTTTAGATTTGCCCAAAAACTGGAACTTAAACCCATACAAAAACATAGAAGCAACTAAAATGTCCTTCAGTGGGTGAATGGGTAAAATTAAACCACATACGTTCAGACAACAAAATAGTATCCACTGCTAAAAGGAAATGTAGTAGCAAGCCATGAAAAGACATGGGAGAATCTTAAAAACGTATTCATGAGCAGAAGAACCCAAATTTAAAGGCTACCTAATGTATGATTCCATTTACAAGTGTTAAGACATTCTGGAAGAGGGAAAACTGTGGAGATAAAAGTAATCAGTGGTTGCTAAAAGTTATAGGGAAGAGGGGGATGAACAGGCAGAACACAGAGGATCTTTAGGGCTGTGAAAGGCTTTCCTATGATACTATAAAAGGAAACTGTTACAGTTTCGACCTGTAATAATCCCCAGAAGTCTCTTATGTTGAAAAGTAGACTGTGACCCAGATGACTGGATCACAGGAGTGCTATACCTAGCAAATCAAACCACTGATGAGTTCACAGATAAACACCTTGTTAGCAGGTGGGCCCTGACTGGAAATGTCTGTCACTGGAAGTACGACTTCCAGAGTGCACCTCTCCTGGCTCCTCCCTTCTTCTGCTTCCTGGCTGCCACAGGTGAAAGGCTTTCCTCAGTCACACCCTTCCACCGCTCAAAGTAAACCCAACATAAGGGAACAATCCTGTCATCATCAGTGAAACAAAAAGCTGAGGATATTGTTTGAGATTGAAGTAGACTAAAGGGGTCTCACTATTAAATGTGATTCATTAGAAGAAAAAGTAAACATACAAAGGACATTATAAGATCAACGAGAATATCTGAGTAACGTAGGTATTAGATTCATTATACTCAGCTATTACGGTTATTTCCTTATTCCTAAAAAATGCATGATGAATCATTTGAGAAAGGACAAGATCGTTGCATGCCAACAGTTCAGCATAAATAATATATACACACATGTATAAAAGAAGGCATAATTTAACGAGGCAAAGGCAAACAAAATATGGCAACTGATTCTCGTATTCTTAAAACTTTTCTGCAGATTTCAAATTTTTTCAAATAAAAATTTTTGAGACAATTTGCTTATATTACTGACCATGCACATCTTCGCAAAAGAAATAGGTAAGTCACATATCTGTAAATAAATTAAAACATTTATATCTTACTTAAAACATTTAAGTAAGAATAACTATCAGAAACAGACAAGTTTCATCCTTGGAATGAAAAAATGCACCACTGTACTACATGGTCCCTGACAAGCTGTCCCATAATTAACAGGGCTCCACTTTCTGAGACCACCGTGACAACATCTTGGGCTAGTTTCTATTACTTCAATAAGTCAGTTACATCGAACAGGTTACTGTCAGGTCTTACCACAAAACTTCTGTAATGCATCACACACTGGTTTATTTGTAATACTGTGGTTTAATTTCCTGAGAAAACACTTCTTTCCAAGTTTATTTGATAAGATCACTGCTGTCACTAAGAAAAAACTTTTATTTTCTGTCATAATATACCACTTTCAGTTATACCTCTGTTGCATGCAGAAGAATGTTTGTCATGCAATGGAAGCAAGGAGCACACCTTAGAAGAAAAAATAAACAGACAGATACAAAAATGTATAATATCAGTATTAGAAAAACAAAACACTGAGGAACAGAGGAAGATAGCTTCTTTTCTTTTTTTCTTCACCATTTCAAGAAGGATCAAGAAATCAATTTACAAGATTGCATTCAGCATTTTTTAAAATCAAAGTGAGAAGATAACAATGCAAGATTAAAAATATATGCAGGGCATATCACAAGTTGTCAGGGAAGTTATTTTTTCATCGATATGTTTTCTATTCTCTTTGCTATGATTTCCAAAATGGCTTCATGATAAAAAGATTCTGATCCCTTGATCATTAAAGACTATGATATTCAGAAATTCTAATATTAACTAAAGAATGCAGTCTCCTGTGAGTCTGAGAACTGTGTTCCTTACTTCCAAATTTCGTAAGAAATTAGTCAGTAAATGAATCAAAGCAAACATAAAAAAGCTACACAATTAATATCTTTAATTGCCAGCAATGAAAATGTAGATAATTCTTACATAATTCCAAAAAGCTACTAAAATTTAAATGAATTTTTAAATTTTTCTTACCACTAACAATAAGCAATGAGGTGTCCCTAAGAAGTACAGCAGTTCTTTCTAAATACTTAAAATTAGTTTTAAGTCAAGTAGGAACGAAAAGTCAATAAAACATCACTAAGTCCTCTCACATGGTAGCTTTTTAATGCAGTGATTAGCAGTCTCCCCCTAAATCTATGCTTTGGCAGCCGAGTTTAAACAAAACTGAGGTGGTGTTACGGTTTAGATATAACATGCCACCCAGAAGTCTCTTGTGCACAGAGGTGGCCTTTTGGAAGGTGACTGGATCACAGTGGGCGCAGCTTTCACCAGTGAAATAAGACACTGACCGAGTCCACAGCTGGAAGGTGATACTGGGAAAACGGGGCCCATCTGAGGTACACTGTGGGCCTGGCCTGGAAGGATAGATCCTTGACCATGGCTCTTCCCTCTTCCTTCTCTGGGTCTCCTAACTGCCATGTGTCCTGTGCCTCACCTTCCCACCGTGCTGTTTCTACACTGGAGCCAAACAACCACACACTCAACTCACTGAAACCCG